>JAOQMQ010000005.1:3547328-3557810 GCA_027563845.1 Erythroxylum subrotundum | reverse complement strand
AAGACCCCGACTCGGTATTCTTAAAAAAATCAAATAGAGAAATCAGAACCAAGTCAAGATGATACGGATCAACCCCTGATTCTTGCGCCAAAGGTCTTACCGTTTCCGAAGGAACTGGATTTACATCTCCTTTTGAACCCAAATACATTACCCATAATCGAAGTAAACATATTAGTAACAGAACCTTCTTCAAAAAGGTCTAAGGGGTAAGCTAGCCCAAAAAGTCTAGAGAGTGTTTGGATAATGAGTTTATATCGATCTTTTCCGGCTGAAACCAGTCCGTTTGAGGGATTGACGACTTACCCATTCAGTGACTTTGGCACTGGATGTTCCCCCAAAAAAGGGGACTATCGGGTCGGGTGAATTCAATAATAGACGTCTGTTGGCTTAGAAAGCTGGGAACAGCAGACAAAGAATCATTCCTAGGTTCCTTCCTGGAAAAGTTCCCGCTATTGGGGTGTGTCATTCACGTTGGTGGATCGACTTGATATAGCAAACTTTTTTCGAAAAAATTCTTTATAGATTGCAGGAGGTTCGAGTTGGTTCAATGGTAGTTAGCGGGCTGGTATGATATAGATTGAATGAGGGTTCAAGCTCAAGGGCAAGGGTTGCCCTCCCTTCCCCTGCTTTCAGGAAAGTCCAAAGCTGGTTCGATAGGACCAGGAAGATGATAAAAAAGATCAACGCCTACTTGCTCGCCCGGCCACATATCAAGATGGAATGTCCAAAGTGAGTCGTAACAATACCAGCACGTGGTAGTCTGAATCAACTACTCCTGTTTGCTCTCCCTGACCAGGGGCCCCTGGATCCTTAGCCCCAAGCTGAACCCCTAAGATCGAGGCGAATCGCTAGCCGAATCACGAAAATTAATGAGACTAGGGTACGCAGCAGGTGAAGAACTTGCATTCGGAGGCCTATCGTCGTAATGGAAAAATTATAGTCGATGAGTCTTGAAACGAGACATATACCACAACAAACGAACAAAACTCGGAAGTTCTTTAAATAGATCCATTTTGTTGGAAAATGGAGATTATAACAAACAATCTAGTTTACTAATTGTAAAACGTTTAATCGCTCGACCAAAATCCTTTTTATCTGGCATTAACTTAGAACCACGCGCATCTAAAGCGCCTTTTACTTAGTAAGGCAGTTAGGGAATAGGTCTGATTCTATCTCTGTTCGAGTCCGCTTATCTCCAACTCGTGAACTTAGCCGGTACAAAGCTATACGATAGCACCCAATTAGCGGAATTGACCGGTGGTGGTTGGTCGAAGCTTGACATATTTTTTATTTTATTTATTATTAAGAGAATCAATCCTACTACTTCTGGTCTGCAGTGGGTGGGGATATTTTTCTTCGTTGTGTCAGGAGAAATTGGTACAAGAAGCCGTGGACACACTTCTTGATAATGGTCGAAAGGCGTACTTGATGGACAACAGGTGAATATTCCTGTACTACCCCTTATTGGTCCTATACAATAGTCCTCGGTTGTGAGGGTATCTAAAGTAGCTTTCTTCCATAATGGATGGTTTCTTCCTTGCGGTTAAGGTAACGACTTCGGGCATGGCCAGCTCCCATTGGAATAGATTCCCGGTTTGAAACAAAACTTCTCCTCAGGAGGATAGATGGGGCGATTCAGGTGACATCTCTCTCTCTCTCTATCTCATGAGTGGAAAAAACTGAGTCTTGTCTTATGCTCATGATCCATCAATAGATCCTGTAGAGACAAAGGAATTTCGCTACCTTAGGACCGTTATAGTTACGGCCGCCGTTCACCGGGGCTTCGGTCGCCGGCTCCCCTATCATCAGGTCACCAACTTCCTTGACCTTCCAGCACTGGGCAGGCGTCAGCCCCCATACATGGTCGTAATTGGGATTTTTTTTGCAGATTGGATGCAGTTACTAATTCATGATCTGGCTTCCTTTCGAGTTGGAATGCTCTCTCATAGAGCTCGACATAATTGGTTTTTCCTACAAGATCTCGTACATTGGAACCCATGGTTATGGACCCGAATCCATTAGTATGGAACATTTTCTTTTCCAAGAGAGGGGCCTGGGGCCAAACTCAAACTTTCATCTTGGAGCTAGAGCGTACATTTTTCCAGCTTTGCCAGATCGGACCGCGTTCGTCTTAGAGCACCAGTCAAGCTCATCAGCGGTGGTGGTGCGTTGAGCAGCTCTGAGTTCCGTTTGTCGGGCCCCTGACGGTAGGCTAGTAGCAGTTCTATTTATCAATATGTATGGTCTTGGACCCTCAATAATGATTTTTCTTTAGAGTTCGGCCACTTGATCGACCCACTTACCTCTATTTTTTCAATGTTAATTACTACGAGAAAAAAGTCCATTCTCGTCATGATCGATCCACGTCCTACCGTAATGCTCGTAGAACCCTTCAATCACTACTCGTTGAAGAAATGAAAATTAGGAAAATCTTATTGATTGCAGCTTTCTCCAGACCTCTGGTGCTCCAGTGCATTTCTCCTTCTGAGTCGGAATACAATAATAAAAACCTCCATATAGCACATTTTCCACGAAAAAGTCTTGCGCTATTTACCAGTGAGTGGTATTATTGGACTGATCTTTGGTTCGAGGACCCATTGGTCAAAGGAAAGGGGAGGTCCTGATTCCGGGACGGAGCCGTATGACACGAGAGTGTCTTTATATTCCGTTTACTATAGAAGTTCCCAGGGAATGAATTAGAGGAATGTTTCCAATAAAACCTTGTGTTAGAATTGAGAAATTCTATGGCTCGAATCTTTAGTATTATCTTATTTATTACCTGTGTCTACTCTTTAGGCAGAATACTGTCACCCATTTTTACTAAAAAACTGCAAGAATAACGTCTAGAAATTCAATGGGATGAATTCCAAGGGGTTCTCAAGAATCATTTTTCCTTTTCTTTTATAAGGGCTAATAAAATCATTTATTTTGGCTTTTTGACCCCATATTGTAGGGTAGATCTCGAAAGATATGAAAGACCTCCCTCCAAGCCATACATACGACTTTCATCGAATACGGCTTTATAGAGTCCTATAAAGATAAGAGCTATCCCTAACTTGATTTTTTATCTCTAGCTTGCTTATCTTAGCACTTCCACTGGATCGACAAGGAAAGCAACTGGCATTGGATCTCAAACCGCCTATGCACTATGTTCGCTTAGGAGTGAAACGAGAAAGGAACAAGGTGGAAACAGACTTCCCGACCTTTAGAAGGGGTAAGCCCGAAGGAGAATCAGTTTCCAATTCCTATTGATCCGGGGATAGGAGTTATGAAGCTAACTCAACTTAGGAAAGGAAGAAATCGGCTCTTAAGTTTAGGAGGAAAAGAGCTCAACTCTTTTAAATGATATTCAAGAAAAGAGTATTGTCCAAAAATTCATAGAATTAGAGGAACTCTTCCGCTTGGATGAAATGATAAAGGAATACCCAGAAACGCATCTACAAAAGTAACTCGTGTCCGAACTGACCCGACATATAAAAAAACACTATGCTTCCCAAGCGATTTCCGAGAAATATCCTTATGCGTTAGAGGAGGATCCTCAATATTTTGCAGAAAATATGGTTGTCCGAAGCTTTTAATCTTTATCCAATAGGGATTGTTTTAATAAAGTTGATTTCAGTTTTAATAAAAGCTTTGACTAGTGGATAAAAATCAAAAGCTACTTTATTTAATTTTACACTTTAATCAGTAGATAAAGACCAAAAAGTTTTATATTACTACTATAAATGCCTATTTAAAGGTTACTTCATTTAGTCTCTGTTTGGTTAGGTTTATATTAGTAAAGCTTTTATCAGTAGAATTTTTTTTTCTGTAGATCTTTTCTGAGGAGAACTTTTTCTTATAAGCTAGTTGACTGTTGGGCTATCATTTAGAAAAGAGCTTTTTAAAAGAGCTTCATACAGTAGACTGTTTGACAACATAAAAATAAAAAGTACTTTTAATTTTAACTATATTTTATTTTGTAATAAAATTATTTATGCATATAAATATTATTTAAAGTACATTAAACAATATGCAAAACACAATATATTAATTATTGTATAATTTTAAACCATATTAAACATAAATGAAAATATATCTAACCAAATCTTTTATATGGATTATAAACTAATATAAAAAATAAATATTAAAACATATAAAAAAGTCAAATAATATTATAAAAAATTCAAAATAAATATTCAAGTTGAGTAAATAGTTAAATACATAATAACTTATGCATTTTATTGTAATAGAAAATATGAGTTTACAAGATAAACGTGAAGATGAGTTTGTGGGTATTGTGGAAATTATGTGTAAAATATAAGGACAAAAGGGACTAAAAATAGGTTCATTAATTGATCTGAAAAGTCTACCCGAAAAAGTCATTTGAGAGGTTTTTTTAGAAGCTCCAAATTTGAGTTTCTTAAAAAGTTATATTTTAGTTGCCAAAAAAGTCATATCTATTAAAGAAATGTTTTCTTTATTTTAAAGTCAAACATCTATTTTTCTTAAAAAAGACTTTTGTAGTGGAGAAAAGTACTTATTGACCTCCTAAAAGTTCATCCAAATAGACACTAATTATGTTGACTATTAATAATATTAATAATAGAAATGTTCTAAATAATATAAAATTTGTAATCTAATTCAAAATTTAGTTGAATTTGGGTAATTAATGTAGATCAAATTTTATTAAGATTTTAAATTTAATTGAAAATTTTGAAAATTACTTGTTTTTTGTTTTTGAAATCTTTTTAATTTTTAAACTTTTTAGGATTGAATTTTAATTTATTATTTTTTAATTTAATTAAACTTATATTAAAATATTAAACAGATTTCAATGTATACATAATAATATATTTAACATATTAATTTTTATAATTTTTAATTTGTTGATTAGTTGCACCACAATTAGTTAATTATCTTTTTATTTGCCTTATCCAATAATAATTAATTTAATGACTTTTCACTAAATTTTTATTAACTAACAAAAAGATTTTATATGAACTTAATTATAATTTTGGATAAAACATATTTTTACAATTGACATATCAAATTCTATAAATTGTGAAACTGGTCGACAAAAATTGCCAATCCTTAAATCCTAGGCGCAACCCCTTGCGGTTTATATCGCAAGTGAAACGGCTAGTCGTTTTCAAGCTACATACAAGCCTAAAGCACAAAAACAACACAGAGAGACAGAAAAGAGTGGTAGAAGCACACCAAAAGTGGGGGAGGGTGTAGTGGTGGCGGGAAAATGAAGGAGGAGGAGAGAGCGAAGGGAGCAATGAAGAAGAGAGCTGTGGACGATAGGTACAGCCAGTGGAAGTCTCTGGTCCCTATCCTCTACGACTGGCTCGCTAATCACAACCTCGTTTGGCCCTCTCTCTCGTGCCGGTAGTACTAATCTGTCTTTCTCTTTTTTCTTCAATCTGTTTGCTTGCCATACTAGTGGAGATGATATAGTAGAGCATTGTTTTCTTTGTGCTGTTTTGACTTACAGATGGGGGCCACAGCTTGAACAAGCCACTTACAAGACTCGTCATCGGCTATACCTTTCTGAACAGGCAAGTTCTTTATTTCTTTTTTTTTTTGGGTGTTTAAATTTGTTTTATGTTGTTGTTGTTGTTGTTGTGTGTAATGGTTGTTAATTTTGTTGTATTGTGCCATATGATAATATTGTGTCAGTTGTTCTATCACCAAGACTTGAGTGTAAAGTTGGAATTTCAATTCTTTGCCTAATCTTGAAATATTCTTTTGTAATTGTTCTTAGGGTAAAAGTAAGGAATTGAGTTAATAACTGCCAAAATTTGACAAAATTGCAATTCCAATTTTAATTCCTATTTCGTAGAAGCACAAGGAGCTTAAAAGTTCTTTTCTTTTTCTGTTTTCTTTTGGTTCCTTACACAGACTGATGGCAGTGTCCCAAACACTCTTGTCATTGCAAATTGTGAGGTTGTTAAACCTAGGGTTGCGGCTGCTGAGCATATTTCACAGGTGATGTTGTTGATGGCTCACTAACATTGACTTAAATTTTGTTAATCTCAACTTGGCTCCTAGTACATTAGCTAATATTTCCTGTTTTATTCTAGCTTAAATCAAATTCATCTTGTCCAGAATATTTAAATCATTGGAACTTTTGCTTCATATTTGTGCCGCTATGTTGTTAGTCTTTTGACCCTCATTCATGCTTTGGTTTCTTGCAGTTCAATGAAGAAGCTCGCTCTCCCTTCATAAAGAAGTTCAAAACAATTATACATCCTGGCGAGGTTGTTATTAACCTTTGTTCTTTGGCTTTTCCTGCATGTTTTGGTGGCTTTCTATTGCTACGTTAACAAAATTTCTCAGGTGTGAACCTTTCTTTAGGGGTGTTATTGAGGCGTGGAGAGTAGTTACCATACTCTTTAGCTTTTAGCAAGGGCTATCGCACTATTGTTCATCCAACTTCTTTTTCATTAGGACTAATGCCAGGTGGTTTGAGTTAAAATAACATGTGCTTGCTATGCTGAGAAATTTCTAAGAAGATGAGCTCTAACCACCATTCACTGCGTACTGCTTACTATTTGTGCTTTTAAGGATTTTTCTTTTTCATTTTTGTGGCCTTAAGAGTTCACTTATGGAAAATTGCGATTACCGGGGGATATTGCAGGTGAACAGAATCAGGGAACTTCCACAGGACAATAAGATAGTTGCTACACACACTGATAGTCCTGAAGTAAGAACATCAGTCCTTTTATCCTTTTGATTTGTACTCACTGCTGAATTTCCAAATCAAGTATAAACTGTAGAATTTTCATTCCAGGTCCTTATTTGGGATGTTGAAGCCCAGCCTAATCGTAATACTGGTTCAGGAGCTACAGAGTCTCGTCCTGACCTGGTATGTTATGTGCCTATGGAATCATCGCGTTTAACACTAAAATGCTGTTGTTATTCTGCAGTAACTTTAGACTAACAAGAACAGAGTTAGATGGAAATGACCCAATTTAATATACATGGAGTTTTAATTCATTATGGGTCTTTTTTTTTCATTTTTGCTACTCTTTGTTAGCTAAACACTTGTTGATGTGATACCACATTGTGCAGATATTGACTGGGCATAAGGATAATGCAGAATATGCCCTTTCCATGTGCCCATCTGAGCCCCTTGTGCTCTCTGGAGGTTTGTAACTATATTTGGTTTTGAATTTTAACATGGTGACTTTTATTTCTTCATTACGTGGATTGTGGACTAATATTTGAGACCTTTTTCATTCCTTGTTACATGAGGTTGATTATGCGTTAATTAGTAGGGTCTACCACCATTACATTGTCAAGCTTTCAATTGTATTTCCTTTTTATATGGTAAAACTATTTGGTGAACACGATAACAGTTCTACAACTCTTTTGATTGGGAAAATCTTGTGGCAGGTAAGGATAAGACAGTGGTTTTATGGAGTATTCAGGATCATATCTCAAGTTTGGCAGCAGAACCAGGTTCTTCAAAGTCTCCTGGGTCTGGTGGCTCTGGTGCAAAAAATGCTTCTAAGGTTGGTGGAAGTAGCAATAAACTTCCAGAGAGTCCTTCTGTTGGACCTCGCAATATCTTTGAAGGCCATGAAAATACTGTAGAAGATGTTCAATTCTGCCCATCAAGGTAGCTTTCATGAAACATAAAGGGAATAAAACGTAAAAGCAATGTACATTGCAAAGTACTATATGTGCCTGCAATTTGATTTTTTAACCACCTTAGAGTAAATAGGACAGCATAGCATGCACAATTTTACAGATTGTAACTTACCACGTGCATTGCGAAGTACTATATGTGCCTGCAATTTGATTTTTTTAAGCACCTTAGAGTAAAGACAGAATAGCATGCACAATTTTACAGACTGTAACTTACCATGTGACAAGTAAATATACTAAGAGGCTTCTAATTACTTCTATTTACTGGTGTTCTCACTTTATAACCAGTGCTGCTTTGATGTCTTTTTTTTTTTGGATCTCTCTCCTTTTATTTTGCCTGCTCTAATATTTTTCAATGTTTAGTGTACATGAGTTCTGCAGCGTAGGCGATGATTCTTCCCTTATCCTATGGGATGCAAGAACAGGCTCTACACCAGTTGTCAAGGTTTCTTTTTCCTCTGACCTTTTATGGATTAGTCTTTTGACGCTCTCTGTAATTGTTCCTTAGAAACTGAAATTTGCAGATGCACATTAGGATAGAGGTCCTTTCTACCTCTGTTACTTGTGTAAGAATATATGTAGACAGTCTGCAGTTGGTCAACATGGTTCTTACTTTATAACTGAGTAGCAACAAAGGAGCAACTTATTCTTCACATTACTGACAGAGAAACAGAGAATACTTTTCTAGAACTGATGTTTTACTTGATTAGTGATATTGATTGATTAGGAAATCTGGATGTTCAACTTGATTTTGTTATTTATGTGCCTGTTTTCTTGGTTTGAATTTGCTTAATATCTATATTATAGTATATGTTTATCTTGTTTAACTTGCAGCTTCTTTCCTTTTCCTTTTTAATATCCTTGGTATCGGGTAGGTTCAAAAGGCTCATAATGCTGATATTCATTGTGTTGATTGGAACCCCCATGATGCCAATCTGATTCTGACAGGGTACTCCTCTCTCCTGTTGTACTCCTTTTGATATTTTTCTTGTTCTCCTGTCTTTAACTCATGCAATTAGTTCGTAACTTTTTCAACCATGTCCTTTACCTTTCAGGTCAGCCGATAGTAAGGTTCACATGTTTGATCGCCGAAACATTTTATCTGCAGGATTTGGAACACCTGTTCATAAATTTGAGGGTCACACTGCTTCTGTGCTTTGTGTACAGGTTGGTGAAGTTACTTTTCTTCACTGCCTTGTGTTCTAACATCGTTCACATGAGTGCACTTCTAAATTTAACAATATTCCACAACTGTTTTCAGTGGTCACCTCACAAGTCTTCTGTCTTTGGAAGTTCGGCAGAGGATGGCATTCTAAACATATGGGATTATGAAAAGGTATTACACAAATTTTTGTCACGAATAGCGCATTACTTCTGCGCATAGCTTTGCATCCCTTCAGCAACCATTTTAATCTGAATGTTACAACTCTTACATGTAACTTGTTAGATACCAAATTAAAATAATTAAATCTCAAACCTCAAAATAAAAGACCATTTTACTTTTTAAAACAGTATAAACCTACATTAGTCTGAAAACTGAAAAGTGCTCATAAACAATATTTCACTCTTAGGCAGTTGCTCTTGCTTTAATGGGTTTATGAATTTTCAGATTACTTGCTAGCTGCATTAATCTATATTACAGAAGTTCTTCTTGTGCTTGCCTGATTCATTATTTTACTACCTGCAGGTAGGCAAAAAGCAAGATTCTGCAGGACTAAAACTGCCAAATGCTCCACCGGGACTATTCTTCCGCCATGCCGGGCACAGGTATGAATCTAAAGACTGCATTTCCTTGTCTTGCTTGCAATTATATCAACTTGCTTACTTGGTGGTGATACTGATAATCAATCTCTGTGATACTTAACCAATGATCCCTTCCAATGGCTAAACCCTTGATGGCCTTTTGGTTATGCTTACAGAGACAAGGTTGTTGATTTCCATTGGAATGCCTCTGATCCATGGACAGTAGTCAGTGTGTCTGATGATTGTGACAGTACTGGAGGAGGTGGTACACTTCAGGTAAGAACCATTTTTCTTTACATGCAACCAACTTCTATGCATACATTATAGTCCTTGCTCTAACTCTGATTTCGAGTGGGCCGGGTCAGACCCAGGATAAATTGCCACTCCTAACTAGGTTATCTTGAAGGATGAAGGTTTGATAATACTTAATTTTGGTGCAGATATGGCGGATGATTGATCTGATATACCGTCCCCAGGATGAGGTCTTGGCTGAACTGGACAAGTTCAAATCCCAAATTCAGGGTCCCGAGAGCACCTAGAAAATGAAAAACCAAACTTTATTCATACATATTTTCTTTGGAAATTTAAATCTACTCTTTTTGTTTTTTTTGGTTTTTGTAGACAATCTCATGAATATTATTATCATTTTATTTTGTTTTATAAGTTTAATCTCAATAGATTAATATCTCTTGCTATATGTAATCTTTATAGTCTCAATTTAAACTAAGAAAATAAATTAATAAGAAATAATTAATAAAATATGAATTCATTATAAGTTTTTACTTCAAATTTAAACGTAACTCCTCTTATACTTAATCTTTTATTATGTATTTAAATTGAATTCTTAAACTATAAAACATATGGCAATTTAAATTTCAAAATATGATAAAGTTTTATTAGTCAAGAATATGTTTATTATTTTTGTGAATATATTTTATAAATGAACAATTTATTAATTTAAAGATTAATTTATTTTTAGAGGGTGAGTCTTGGAATAACCAATAGAGTTTTTTTTAAAAAAAGAAAAAATCACAATCTCATTACTCAAAGAAGGTTCGAATACAATCGGGAATAGAGTTCCATAACGTAAAAGAATCATAA
>JAOQMQ010000005.1:3518308-3538378 GCA_027563845.1 Erythroxylum subrotundum | reverse complement strand
ATGAGCTGGAAAGACTTGTATGCAATACAGAATGTTCAACTTTGACTAGAAGTGGCCATTAATCTCCGTTCTTTTAACGATGAAGATTGTCACAGGAAAATATTTCTTGTTATAGTCCTGACAATTTGTAAGGAATACTTCGTTTTATCCCATACTATTTGTGAGTTTTAAAAGATTTCAATTTCGAATCCCAAGAAATTTGTGCAGATAGTTTAAGGGTTGAGCTTTTCATGTATTTGGAGAACCTTTATGTTGTTATTATGATGTGGTCGTTTATGTGCTTTATTTTTTCTGCGAATAGGGTGATATTCTTTCTGTTAAAGTCAACAAGCTGTCTTCTACAAAGACCCAACTTCCATATGACTACTACTACTTGAATTTTTGTAAGCCTGAAAAGATTGTGAACAGTGCCGAAAACTTGGGAGAGGTTCTTCGTGGTGACCGCATTGAGAACTCTGTTTATACTGTAAGCATTGAGGTTTTCTATAGTTTGGTTAATTTTAAGCTATGACTATATGTATTGGCAAGAAAGAGTGATAATTTAATGCTCTTGTTGTGGATCTAATTTGTTTATACTGCTTCAGTTTGAAATGATGGAAGAGGCTTCATGCAAAGTGGCAGGTCGAGTGACTCTTGATGCTGAATCTGCCAAGAATTTCAAGGAGAAAATAGACGATGAGTATCGAGTTAACATGTTAGTTGCTGCTTTACTTCCCTTGATTTGTTGTTATCTTTATTGGATGGTTTTGCTCTAGTTTTACTAATCGTTTTGGTGTTGCCAAGTGCAGGATCCTTGATAATCTTCCAGTGGCTGTTCTTAGACAGAGGAGGGATGGAGGTCAGTCTACAACATATGAACATGGCTTCCGTATTGGCTTTAAGGGGAATAATGCTATGGTATGTTTTTGGTTAATCTTTTGCTTCACAGGACCTTTTTTCTGCTACTGCTGATTGAATTATCTGTGCCTTTTACAGACCAAGGGTAAGTATTTTATCAATAACCACCTGAGCTTTAGGGTGATGTACCACAGGGATGCTGAGACAGAATCTGCTCGCATAGTTGGGTTTGAGGTTACTCCAAATAGGTACTTTGCCATCTTCCTTTTTGTGATTTTCACTTGTATTTTTATTGTTTAAGTTATTTACGTAGTTACAGAGATCCTACGATTTGCCATTCAATCATACATTCTATATTTGAGTCAAACACACGGCATTGTATGATTATTTTGAGCCACAAAAAGTTTTCAGTAACCAAAGTATTTTTAGCATTTACATACATGTGTGCCCTTGATGGTGTGTATTTTTATTTTAAAAGCAAGCTTTCCTTTTTGAAGATCAGCTTATGCTGCGTGAAGCTTGGAATACCATGTTTTGTTCCAAGTTCTTGTATCTGTTATATGCTTGTGTGCCATCTTTCTTTGTCACATATTCTTTTATGATGTCCTTCGATAAGTGTCATGGTGATTATTATGCATAATATTTCCCCGTGTAATTCATTCCATGCATCGTGGAAGGTTTAGATTAGTTATCTGTTCATTTGATTTTCTTCTTTTCTTACTACGCTGGACTTGTGCAAGCAGTATAAGTCATGAATACAAGAAGTGGAAGGGTAACAATACTCAGTTGACAACTTGCAACAAGGAGACTAAGAAGTTGATTCTAGGCAGCACTGGTCCGCAGGAAGTTGAAACTGGCAATGAGGTTGTCTTCACGTATGATGTTACCTTCAAGGTAGTCTTATTAAATATGCTTTGTCGATCCTTTTAATCTTCTTCGCAAGCTACCTTATTGAGGGATTTGCTTTATTTGTTTTTAGGATAGTGAGATTAAATGGGCATCACGTTGGGACACATACCTACTTATGAATGATGATCAAATCCATTGGTTCTCTATTATAAACTCACTGATGATTGTCCTCTTCCTTTCTGGCATGGTGGCCATGATCATGATGAGAACTTTGTACAGGGATATTTCTAACTATAATCAGCTGGAAACTCAAGATGAATCTCAGGAGGAGACAGGGTGGAAACTTGTTCATGGAGATGCATTCAGGGCACCCATCAATTTTGGATTGCTCTGTGTGTATGTTGGTACAGGTGTACAGATCTTTGGAATGACACTTGTTACAATGATATTTGCTTTGCTGGGATTCTTGTCTCCTTCCAACAGAGGCGGCCTCATGACTGCTATGGTTCTCTTGTGGGTGTTTATGGGCATATTTGCTGGTTATTCATCAGCACGTTTATACAAAATGTTCAAAGGCACACAGTGGAAGAGGAATACCCTAAAGACTGCATTTATGTTTCCGGGTATTCTTTTTGCAGTATTCTTTATACTGGATGTCCTTATCTGGGGAGAGCAATCTTCAGGGGCAGTTCCTTTTAGCACAATGTTTGCTCTTGTTTGCTTGTGGTTTGGCATATCAGTCCCCTTGGTATTTGTGGGTAGCTACTTGGGTTTTAAGAAGCCAGCTATTGAAGACCCTGTGAAGACAAACAAAATACCTAGGCAAATACCTGAGCAAGCTTGGTATATGAAACCGCTCTTCTCCATTCTCATTGGAGGCATTCTCCCATTCGGTGCCGTCTTCATTGAGCTCTTCTTCATCTTGACCTCAATATGGCTAAACCAGTTCTACTACATCTTTGGCTTCCTCTTCATTGTGTTCGTCATCCTTTTGATCACTTGTGCTGAGATAGCCATTGTGCTTTGCTACTTCCAGTTGTGCAGTGAAGACTACCATTGGTGGTGGAGATCTTACCTCACTGCTGGCTCCTCTGCATTGTACCTTTTCCTCTACTCGGTGTTTTACTTCTTCACGAAGCTGGAAATCACGAAGTTTGTCTCGGGCATTCTCTATTTTGGTTATATGATTATTATGTCATATGCCTTCTTTGTTCTGACGGGAACAATCGGCTTCTATGCTTGCTTCTGGTTTGTTCGAAAGATCTACTCCTCTGTAAAAATCGACTGAGTTGAATATGGAAAATGAGTATGATCATCGTACCGGCTTCAGGCCTAAGCGAACAAGGGTTGATTCGTAATTTGATTCAGCTGGATACAGAACTTGCCAAGGAAATTTTACTCACCAGTCTGAGCTAAAATAGCTGTTTGTCGATGATAGATTAGGAGGGACGACTTACTCTTATAATCACCTTACACTCGTGAAAGCGATGTAAAATGTTTCTTGTACTGATCTCTGTGCAATAATGTTTGAACAAGTGTGCACTAGTTTCCCACTGGTTTATAGTATTTCTGTTCATCCAATCGCATCTAGATCCAATATTTGTGCCAAATTATCCATATTACAGTCAGTTTACATTGAATTTTCCAAAATGTGCACTGAAGGATGATACCAAGTGAGTGAGCCTCCCACTTCCAAGATCATTAGATGATGTCCATGCTTGCATCTCAAGATGATGTGATTATTGAAGATGTACTCTGAAGTTTACGGATTATATTTAGGGATTGCAATGTATGAAAATGTAATCTTGAAAGTGAGTGAGCCTTATAGTTCTAAGTTCATTAGAAGAAATTATCCATATTTGCATCTCAAGATGATGTGATTATTAAAAATGTAATCTTAAGTTTGCGGATTCATGCTATATTTAGGGATTGCAATGTATGAGTTTTGAGCCGCCTTCAAGCTGGTCCCAGACCAATCCCTAAATATATTTGATGTGTAAAGCCAACCAATGCAATGCTATCAGGATTATACGTACTTAAAAGTGTTCAAAAAGTAATGGCCCTTCACTCTCCTCAAGAAAGAAAACCAGAGAAGCACGGCCAACCACAAAAAATTTCCTGTGACAGTTGGGTATGAAAACATATTACAGGTAGAACATCCACCACTGTGCAGTCAGCCAAAATAGGTATGTTGTCTCATCACCCTGAGCAGTATTTGGATCTCCTGTTCTTCTGCCTGTACATGATAATGATGGAGGAAATGAGTTGGTGAATGATAATGCTATAGTGCAAAGTGTACAGTTAGACGGGAAGTAGTAACACACCAAAACGAGTCCTTCTTTTCTTGTGCCAATAACTCTTCAAAAGATATATCAGAAACTTCAGTATCCGAGTTGGTCGCTTCATCAGGCTTCGGCCGTGTCTCTGCATGCGTACTAATTTCAAGCATCTATACAGCGAGCGAGCGAGACAAGCCCATATTAGTATTAATCTTTGTTAATAAATCATGAAGAGCTTCTGAAAATAAGACCTAGACAAGTAATAGATGGAGCTCTGTGTTATGCAATCTAATAGAGGGTTTGAACCATACTCTTTTATATGCTGGAGAAAGTTTAAGCTGTTGTTGAAGCCAATTGTAAACAAATGCATCGTCTTCTAATCTCTTTTGTTCAAGTTCTAACTTGTATATCTGAAAGTTACACAAGGGTGAGAAATTTAGAGCGGCATTCATGAAAAAAATGTTATTACCTACTATGCAAAGCGTGCAAAAACCAACCAAATTGGTTGATCTCGTACCTGCTGACTAAGACGATCAACCGAGGATCTGTCTGCCTTAAAAAGCAAAGCCTTTGTTATTGTAAACTTACGCTTGATGACCTCAGACCTGAACCAAAAAATGGGGAATTATCAGAACTTTGATACTGAATTTCTCTCGATAATGTGTGAAGCAATAAACAGTAAGAAAATGTTTGTGATATCACGTGAAATTCAACACATTGTCAAGTCCATATCACAAGCATCACTAATATATATTCAGCAACTAAAGTTGTTCACCGAATTCAATTAGTGATTAGTTAAAGAACATAAATATCCCAGTACAGAATCACATTAGATTCAAGAATAAAATGTTTCTGACAGAATTGTAAACATACTTGTGCTGGAGCTCATTTCTTGCTTCAATCAAACAATTGGCAAACTCTCCAACCTGCATTACATATGAGGAAAATAACTATAATGTTGCAAGTGAATCCGTACTCAATTCATTTATCAGAAATTATGCAATTACCAACTTCTCGGATCGGCTTAAAAAATACAACTACTTTAAGGAGCAATGGAGCAATTCAGTTGATGCACAAATCTAATAGCTCACACATCATCTAGTAACCAACAATCCTACCGTGCAGTATATAAGTCTGTTTGAATATGCACTAATCCATTTGTCGCTAGTGGCCTAAGGTTTGAAACTTATACAAAACTCTTTCAAGCTAAATGCTCCTTCCATCATATTTCCCTCTGTAAAGACGATGGACCACTACAAATGGTGAAACTAAATTGCCATCTTAAGGACAATATTAACTTTAAAGAGCACTGAAGCATAGAGGCTATTCAGAAACCAATGAAGATCAAATACATAGATTCTACTGCATCTACACATATCAGGAAGATGCCGTATGAAACAGCTGTTAGGCCTTTCTTAGTGTCCCAAACATATACATTGATAAGGACATTTAAGTAGTTAATTATAAGCAGTCAGAACAAAAGGGACTAAATATAATCTACTACTAAATTTGAATTTCATTCATTACATCTACTTTATTTCATTCCAATGCCATAACAAAAATATGTTTTGAGTCGTATTTTCAATGATATTTCATCTTCCGTTTGATTGATTCATCTTAAAAAACTCCAGGTGCTAATAAAACTATTACAGTTCTGATTCTAGAGGGAATTGAAACAAGAGTCTACCACTCAACAGACACAAAATGTGGTTGAGCTCATCATGTTACCAAGACAAGTAAACCAACAGAACAACAACTTTCTCCCCAAGAGACCAATAAACTAAATCGAACAATCAATCTGCACAAATGCATCTACCATCCAAATTGCCAACAAGAACATTAGCTTCAATCTTCTTCAGTATTTAAGCCCCTTTTTATAACTCCCACTAAACCAAAATGACAAATTCTGGTCTATGAAGCCATTAGCATGCAGCTATCTTATGAAAGCCCACAAGTTTGATCACCATTTCAACAATTCATTAAACAGAATGGTACTAAAGTGATGACATCTTCTTATCTAGTTTCAGAAGTAATCTACTGATGCCTCAAATTGAGGTCTAAAGATGCACTTTAGTTGTATATACCACGCTCAATGACACAAGAAATGGTTTCAAGTGAAAAGAGAAAAATTATAGAAGAGGAAACCTGAGCAAGTGTCAATTCCTTGCTTTCGTTGCACTTCACAAGTTGATCATACTGATGCTTTATCCTTCTCTGTATAGCACTACTCGTCGATGTAAAAGGGTACAGACATACCAACTCCGGCTTGACCCGACCATGTCCCGAATCCAAACCCGGACAAATGTCTTGCTTCAAGACCTTGTCTTCACCATCATTTTCATAATTCTTCAAATCTAACCTCTTCTTCTTAGCTCTCTTCTTCTTCTTCTTCCCTCTCAGCGAATCCTCAACAGGCCCATCAGTCTCCTCGCCGTGACCCGCCGTGGTTTTCTCGAACAAAACGCTCCATCTCGAAGAATCAGACGGCACAATGTCGAGAAGAAGCGAACGAGTCCCGTGGGTCCGGCCATTTTCACGAGCTTTACGTGCTCCATCGATTATCTTCGACAAAGAACGACTTATAGCGGATGGGCCGGTCTGAGCCTGTTCTTGTCGCTTGCTTCGGCCAAGTAATTTGTACAGAAAAACAAATGAAAGAGTGAAGGAGATGGAGAAAGCAGAGAAGAAGAAGAAGAACAAAAGATTAGTGAACATGGGCTCTCTTTGGTTTAACGAATAGTGCGAAAAGATTGAAACTTTCGAGGTGAGATTTGAGAAGTGTGAACAAGCTGAAGCTATAATGGCCGCCATCGAGACGCGTCATGTAGAGACAAACCTCACACGGAAGTGTCTACATCAGAGAAACAGCGAGACTGGGTGTATAGACGCACATATATACGTATATGTGTAGATGAAACGCTACTGTGTCGGCGGTTTAGAGTTGGAAGCGGCAATGAACCTCAGCTGTCTTGGAACACTCTGCTGCTTTGAAAGTTCTGTTTTTGATCATCTTTTAGAGTGGCTTTGACGATTGAATCACAGTTTGATGGAATTTACCATGATCACAGATGGATCCTAACCGTAGATGATGCTGATCTTTGAATGATAGTGGTTTTTGATGAAACAGAATCACCAACGGGTGAGGATTGAGGATTAGAGCATGTGTACCTTGTCCTGTTGAGTTTTTGATAAGTTTTAACTTTTAAGTGATAGCTTGGTATTTTTTTGCCATTTGTGTCTATCCAATATATCTTTTTATATATACATATATCAAAAAAGCTAAACCCTAAGAACAATTTCAGGATAAGGTTGGCCAATAGGTAAAGATTTGTTGTTCTGAATTATTGTACTAGTTGTGTCTGAATAAATTTCAGTCATCTATTATAATAAATTAGATGGTTAAGATCTTAAAGGTACAACGGAGGATAACAATTCGGGAGTAGCAGATCTGCTCCCTCTGCCAATAAGTTTGACAATAATAAGGTCAAGTTCGGTCTAAAAATTTGTGTTTAGCTTCATAGAAATTTTCAGGCTCAAGTTCAAGTTTGATCAGATTTAAATATTAAATATATAAAAATTAAAAATAATATCGTTTTATTTAAAAATACAAAATTTAAACAACAAATTCAAGAAGTGGTAGCTCTATAGAGTCAAACAATTAGTAAAAGATAAAATCAGATTTAATAGTTTTTACTTAAATAATAATAATACCATATATAGTTAGTTTACTTTAAACACAAGTTCATCAAGTTAGTGTCTATTAGTCTTTTATTAGATTGGATTAGATACTCGAACTATAAAACTATCACTTGATAGTCAACCCTTATAATGTTTTGAGGTTTTTAAGGTTATTAAAGAGCTAAATAAAACATTTAAAAATATCATATATTATTCTCAATTGAAATTGACTTAAATTTTCAATAAAGAAAATAACTATATTGTGACAAAATGTTCATATTATCTTAACTTAAAATTAATAAATTAAATTCTATTTGATCGATTCAAACTCAAATTCGAGTTCGAGAAAAATTATAAATAAAAATTTGTTTCGAATTGATATGAAATCTATGAAGTGAAATAAAATTTAATTAAAATAAGTTTAATCAAACTCAACCTAACTTGATACCTTCATTAAAAATAATCTTAAAAAGGAACATTAATTAAATAGTAATTATTCAAAAAATGAATCGGTTCTATCGATTCAACTATGAAAATCTTGAACTGATCAACTTTTCATTTCAGTTTTTAAATTTTTCATTTGATTTATTTTAATAATCTTTGTTATTAAAAATGATTAATTTATTAATTAATTGATCAATTTTTGTAAATTAATCAACTTTTATAACTAAAATAAAATAACTAATTTTTATTTAATAACCTCTTTTTCTAATTAAACTTCAAATTATTTAATAAATAAGAACAATCTCTTTTAATTATATTTCAAATTCTTCAATTTTTAACTAATTTTAGGTCTGATTTTTAAAACAATATTAAATAGTTGAAATTTTATATACATTATACTTTTAAGTAGTCATTGGCATTAGGCTTATTAAATGCTTCAAGTCAATTGCTTACTTTGATCACCTTAGAGATGACAATGGATCGGATGGATTCCTAAGTTCAAGCCCGTAAACTCAAACTTGACTCGTTGATTCCAAATCGGATCTTTTTGAACCGATTTGGCCATCCTTAGATCATCCTAGTAATATAAAATGCCAAAGGCATGAGGAAACAATGTTCTTCAAACTTGAAGCATTAGAATTGAACATTACTCAATTGCCTCAACATTACAATATGCTTTACTTTCTTACAAGAACAAAGCAATGAAACAATTGCTTTCCAGGAAGGTACTTAGAATAAAGAATAACATTGCAGGAAAGGAAACCAAAGGCTTTCCTTAGTACTCTAAACTAAAAGAAATTTGCACATGGACTCTGAACAGATTCATCACAATGTGCTTGTACCAAGCCTCTCTCCAATGTCACTTGCGTGTAGCACAGGAGAGCAATCTCATTGAACACAGGCCAGCTTATATACATTAGAGGCTTATCTGCAACAATCTTCTTCAGCTTTTGACCAGATAGTGTGTTGTATATTTGTACAACTTCACCCCTGGAAAAAGGCTAACCGAATAGCTTGGACCGTAACGTTGATAATGTGAGGCTTAAATTTATCAGAAAGAAGTAATATAGTGAAGATGCTATATTGGAATAGTTGTGGTGACCCAAACTCAAACTCAAACCTTCGTTATTTCGTTCACTTCCTACCTTGCAGGTTATCAGCTGCAAATAGCTTCCACAGCTAGTTTTTTCATGATATTTGGGCATGGATCTCCTCCAAACATTGCAGGTGCCACAGTTACGGAGCAGGAGTTCTGCCCAACGCAAAGCTGCAGAAAGAAACGTTACGTTAGTGTCTGATCAGAAGCAAAAGGGAGACTAATCATATAAACATTGAATCAGATATAAGACTACGAAGTCTGCACATGTAAGGTAAATGGAATATTGTGGCATACCTTGTTAAATGCATCATAGGAGTGTAAGGCATGACAGCTTCCTTGTCGGTAGTTTCCACAAGTCCCTTCTGGTGTACCGAAGCTGGCAAACTTAATGGAAGAAATCTTCTGCCCAGGGCCACAGGTCAAATGAACTTTTGGCCTCAATGGTTTATTCACCTTACCAGAGGCTTGCATCTGATAATTCATAAGAGTTGGCTGCCACTCGTAAATATCAGCACATACACTGTCTACTTTTCTCCTTACCAAGGAAATCCCATTAGGATCTCCGCCCCATTCTTCAAACACAACTAACAAGTTTCCTGTTGGGTTTAGCCATGAACGAGGGACATGATACCTGAAAAGTTGGAAGATTTTATTCGTCAGATCATACACTTGCTTAAAGAGAACTAGAAGACTTGGTTATTCTTTCATTACCATCTTTGGGAAGCTTCACCGCAATTCCTCAAGCATTTCTTCTCACTAAATGTTCCAGCGTAGTTGCATTCACCACAACTGCCAGAGGCTTTATTTGCAGGCCAATAACGACCAACACTTTGGCCATTTATCCACACCTGTCCTTTACCCATACTGGCCATGTCTAAAGCCACTGGGGAATTTCCTGCTGGAGCACTGAAGGTGGTCTGTGAAAAATGGTAGAAAAGTGTTACTCTCGAACTCGTTATCTCTCAATGTGTTACTGATTAAAAAAAAGGAGAAAAGGAGAACAACACCATACTTGATGATGAAAACATATCTTAGAATGACACTTCTATTTTGTGAATCTGTTCGGTTAACATGAACATGTTCAGAGAGCCAACGGCCACTTTTCTATTTAAAACGAGGAAAGAACTTTCATACTTAAAAGGTTAAGAAAGAAAACTCGACATCGGTCCATAAAGGGATAAACAAGGAAAGTTAATCCTAATGCAACACTAAGAAGATCATCCATTTCATTGTTTCTAAAGTCCACATATCAATATATAGTCAACTGGGGTTACAGATACTCACTTTGAACCACATCAGTGGCTGTCTTCGTGAAACTAAAGATCCCTGCGCCCACTCAACTGAGGAACTCCCACTGAGTGAATGAAGGCTTAATGCTTCTCCTTTAAGACCAATCTGATTGCCATCAAAAGCAAAAAATAAGTTTAGAAAGCTGATGAAACAAAAAAGGAGGTGAATGTTTGATTAGGAACCTTGTAAGTCCATTTCTGCCAAGACAAGTCCCTTCTTCCCTCGTTGAGACCATTCAATGACACTGGCCCAAGAACACCAGTATTCCATGTCTCAAAATGTGGACCAACATTCTGTATTAAGTAACACAAAAACCACACAGAAATGCACAAGTCAAACCACTGTAGACTCTCCATGTTAATTAGTGCACAGATGCATATGACATCAAGAAAGAACAAGAGAGGGGAGAGAAACAAACCGGGAGACCAACAGCAACACTTAAAAGAGAAATTCTATTGACCCCTGCTCTCATCTTCACACCTTGATTAAAGGTCAACTTCGGGAACTCCATACTTCCATAAGCAGTTCCTGTTCAGTTTCAGAAGATATATGAAAAACTTAAATACAATTTTTAAGGATATGAATCAACAAAGTCATAGTGCAACTCCAAACAATCTGCTGCATTCAATTTATACAGAAACAAATATCGACTACTTTCAGGAAGAGACTATGACATGCCAATTGTTAATAGAGAACTTTATCATACTGATAACATTTGAATAATTCAAGTTAACAATAAATGATTTCTCAGCTTTCTTCTCTTCTTTCATTTCTTTCACCCTTTTACTTGCAAAAGGCAACCTTAAATAAAACTCTATATACCTGATAGTTGACCATTGATAAAAACATGCAAAGCGTGGCCAGCTGATAAAACAGTAAGAACAGGATCCTTCCCATTCTTCAAAAATCCTTCATTTGAGTCAATATTTACACTGCCGAGGGAAAATTGAAAACGCAAGAAAAGATAAAAGTATCAAAAGGTGTAAAAGATTAAGGAATGATCAAAACATAGTAGAAAATGCAATGTTGTATGATACTCACTCAGTCATGTACCACAAATAATCTGAAGCATCTCTAGTTGTATTTAACTGCTCCAACAACCCGGTCATTGTAAATGTCTTAGCACCATCTGAGCCAGGGTCTTCAGTGTATGCCTGCCATGAGAGTCCTCCATGCGTAGGAACAGGGGTCATCTTCATATTTGCAACTTGGGCACCAACCTGTCAAGGAGTTAAAACATACATATCAATATAATCAAATTAAAAGCTCATCAATTCTTCCTAAAAAGCCATTTGCAAGGTAAAGGATACTTATAGAAAGTTGAAAATGGAAAGCCTCACCCTTGCAGTGTTGTAAACAGTGTTCTTGCAATCTGGGAGAATACTGATAGACCATGGAGGAAGGTTGTAATGCATGTTCCCAAAAGCTACTTTTGTAAATGTTTTCTGGTTATAATTTGTAAGGAATGCAGCACAAGCTCCAGATTTTGATTTGAACACATGAGCCTATACCATATTGATGAAAAAAGGGCAGAAGGTTAATCTCAATTTTAAGTTATGATCAATTCAGAAAGAACAGAAGTAAGACAGACCTCTGCATAATTTCCCAATTTTGTCACAGTTTGATCTCCAGAGACTAAAGCTGGTTCAGAAAGTTTAATTGCTTTATGCAGATCTTTCAAATGGCCCCATTTAGGCTGCCTTAGAAGTCCTGAATACAAGAAATAGGGTCTATACTTCAGAATTAAGCAGGTATCAAAAAAATAATGACCACTGAGCTAGATGCAAGAGTAACGTTAAGGTGGCGGTCACTGTAAACCAGTTGATAAGAAGAGAGCTTATTTCATAATGACAACAGGGTACTCCCTAAAAGGAATTAATTACAGATATAAAGACGTGTCTCTCTATACACATTACTGACAACAATTTACTTTACAAATGAAGGAAGGACCCACCAAATAATGGGATGTGCATGTGTCCAAATGTTTCAGTTAGGAAGTTATAACTGCTTCAGACTTTCAGCCATCAAAATCAAGAGAAGGAAAAAAAAGACAAGGAGGGACCTCTGCAACCTAAGCTTTTTCAGCATGAAGTTGATAGTCAATCAGATCTTGGTTATAACATCTCAGGCACCCTAGTTGAGCTTTAAATGATGAGCCCCTGAACCTTATAGAAAGTTACTGAACTTATTTTGATTCCAACGAAAACCAATCACAAGTGTAAAGATGCAATAATAAAGGATGAGACCATTGGTTAAGCACCTTACTGTTACTACTAAATTGATGCTTAGCTTTATGAGAAGACAGTAAGGTTCATCCACAGGTGTCAACTGTGGTCAGGGTAGCAATAGACTATTTAAGCTGCCCATTCAAACAACAATGCCAGAAAATACAGAAAGCTTTGAAGAGTCCTTTTCGGACAATATAGACCAGATTATGGTTTAACAAAAGGTAATATGTACATACCATATTCATCAATAGGAGCGTCATAATCATAGCTTGTAGCTATGAAAGGACCACCAGCAGTTCGACCAAAGTTTGTTCCACCGTGATACTGGAACAAGAAATTCAAAAAGCTTGGCTTAATTACAGCATCAATCTATAAACCTACAAACTATGCTAGTACTTAAACAATAAGCTAACCATGTAGTAATTAACAAATGCTCCTCCTTTCTGTATGAACCTTGCAACTGCAAATGCCAAATCTTCAGCTGGTCGGTATGGGACCGGACCACCAAATTCAGTAAACCTGAAGGAAAAACAGAGAAAACAGGAGTGAGCATGTTTAGCACAAATTTTGTTTCTTCATCAATTGCAGTTCCTACATAGGGGCTCTATATTAATAAAGGACGACGGAGGCATGTAGCACGAAATCAATCCTCACCATGCAGTCCAGGCCTCGGTCCACATCTTGGGCTTGTAAGGCTTGTTTGGTGAGAAGTAGTCACAGTAGAAACCATTGCAGGCATTAATCTGTCGGGACAGCAGAAAGATTAGAAGGAGATGATCAACTGATATTACAACAACATAAGGCCATGTTTTTTCACAACAAGAAGACACCAAACTCCATTTATTTGGATTGAGTTATGAGGCATTTTATCTATCACTCCCTACAAGCCAAGTAAGGAAGGAACAATGAATATAATAAAGAGGTATGGTCATCATTTTATCTAATACAAGACCCTCAAAGAGTTAGGTCTGAGAAACTATGAAGCAGGGCCATGTGCAGTGAGGAATAATTATTCATTTCTTCCATGACCAATAGAGAAGACAAGATACTATTGACTAGCAACACCACTAAGGAAGTTAGGCTACATAACATGAGGACCATCACTAAATCAATATAAAAATTCCAAGTTAAAATAACAATCGACAACTTACAACAGGATCTGGAGCATCATCTTGCTTGCACATGACCCATGGGACACCAGTACCAAGTCCTACAGCCATGCTTGCTGCCCACTTAGCATAAGCTTTACCAGGTGCACCAAGTTCATATTCCATGGGTCCATACTCGTTCTCAATCTGCCATGGGAATTGATATGAAAAGAAAAGAAAGAAAAGGCACTTCCTTTAGTATATGCCAAGTTCCATAAAACGAATGGTAACATCAAGGAATAGATATGGTTGACATCTGATTAGAAATACACAATCTGTTTACTATTGAAGTAAGACCCAAGCGATAAGATAACGAGTAATGTGCTACCTGGGATAAAATTATTGGACCACCCTGAGACTCATATAACCTTTCTGCTTTCATCATATTGACAATCTTTGTTGTAAATCTTTGCATATAAAACTGCATGGCAAAATAAGGACGGAAGGATGGATGTGTCAAATCAACAATAGAAGTAAGAAAGTAAAACTATCCAAAAGTAAAGATGAGAAACCACAAAAGCTCTCACCTTGAAAGGGCGATTATCAGTTCTGAAACTGATCCCATGAATGTACTTGAGCCAAACTGGGAAACCCCTGAACATTTAAGCAGGAATTTCTATTACACATCAATAGGCTAAATGAGCTTTTTCTTCTGCTTATATTATAAGCATGCACTTTGAACTGAGAACGCTGGTTAATTACCCAAAGTTCCACTCAGCACAGGCATAAGGTCCAACCCTGAGATGAACATAGAGACCTGCTTGCTGCACCAGCTTGATGAACTTGACAAGATCATAGTTTCCCTCAAAGTAATACTGTTACAGATAAAAAATCTCAATAAAAATAAGAACTAAACAGATTGCTTGTTCAAGTGAAATTACAAATAGAATTATCAAAGAGAAAGGGCATTTTTGGTCATATTACTTTTCCAGGCGAAGGTTCATGCCCATTCCAAAAGACGTAAGTCTGAATCACATCAACTCCTCCTTCTTTTGCCTTCTCAATAAGATCTCGCCACATCTGCCATATCCCAACCAAAACCGTCAATCAAAAAACAGAGACTTTACGTAAACGCGTCTGTGTACATACAAAGGAAAAAAAGAAGAGAAACAGAGAGACTCAAAAAGCACAACTTGCATGTGCCCGTTTGGAGAGAAGCTCCAAACAGAAAAAGAAACTGAGAAACAAATAAAAGATGGAAACTTCGACAAAACAAGAGAAGGCATGGAAGCACATTTGCAGTAATACCTCAGGGGTGCTTCTTGGGTAGTGAATGGACCCAGAAATAAGGATCCTTCTCTGGCCATTAATGGTGATAGCCCTCGAGTCATAAGAGACAGAGGCAGCAACAGAACAAACCCAAAACCCCAACAACAAAACCCCAACCACATTGTTGCACAATGCAAGCTTCTTCAAGGCCATGTTGCAATCACCAAAAGAATCAACAGAACCCTTCAAAGCAATAGTCTTTTTGCTCTTATTCTTTCCCTCTGAGCACACTTTATTCTATGCTTCTTTATCTGGACACAGAAAAAAAAAGGTACATATATAAAAGAGAAACACAAGCTAAACAACAAAACCAGCTGGTTCCTTTCTTTTCAGGGATACAATGGAAGAGAAGAGCAGTCAAAAAAGAAGAGCTAAGACAAATAAAGTCTCAGTCTTTCAGTAGTAAAAACATGTGTGAAAGAGCCGTGCTATGTAGGCAAGAGGAGCTATAATGGCTGATTATGCACAAAAATGAAGGTGCTTTGCAGCTGTTTTTATAAACCCAACAACAGTGGAGAGTTTGGAGAAATGGGTCCCATTTTGTGAGGCTTTCGGTCCCACTCCTTTGTCCTTACTGCACATACTACTTGGAAATTCCCACAATAAAAAATATATTTTTTTTTTACAATTTTTTTGTTTTTCCTTTTATTTTGTTTATTTATTTGTGGTTTGCCATTAAATGAATTAAAATAAGGATATAGCATTAAAGGTGTGCTTGGCTTGTTCTTAACTTTGGGGTCTGTTCTTTAGCAGAGCCTTTCTTTCGCTTTTTTGAGAATACAAAGATTCTCCAAGGCAATCCCAAGGCGGACCTCCTGTTTTTTGCTTAAGGGGCTGGTTTTCTCAGGTACATTTACAGGGTAGCTCTTCCGTTTTCTTGTATCATCCCGTTCTTCTCTCTATTCATTTATTTATTACATAGGATGACACATGAAAATGAGATTGAGGCAGGAAATTGAAATTTCTAAATATCAAGGCACTCTCTAAATAGGCTAGATATTAATTATTTAGTAATTATTTTGCAAACGTAAATTATAAGCAATCGGGAAGGTCACTCTTTTACGACTAAAAGGTTATGGATTCGGAAATAGCTTTTTATAATTTTTTAGTATTTATATGAATAATTTATATAGTTAATTTTTTTTTAATGTTCTTACCATTAGTTGTAAACTGAGTACAACATTGAATGAAGTAATGTGTGCATAAATGTGGGAGTTGGGAACATAATGGGTTACCCCGTGACATGAAAATGACATTTTCTTTTGGCCCCAATATTTTATGTTAACATTCATTAAGTTGCTCAAAATTCATATTTGTTGCTGATTTATATGCAATTTGATTATATTAAAAAAGAAAGGGACGCTGTAGGTAATGATAATGTCGTTAACTATTTATTTTTGAAGTAAAAAGAGAAACTCACACTCGTTATTATTTGGATGTGTACTGAGTCAATCTTTAGATTGATACAATAAACTGCAAATCACGTCAATCGGATACTCTGTACTAAGCAAGTTCTGTATGATAGGCTCAATCGAAAAAGTTTAGGTAGAAAAATTTGAACACAGAACCTTTTGGCCTCATATTCCCTTACTCTATCAACTCGACCACCCCTTAGGAAGCTAGTAACTAATATTTGCTAAATAGTAAACACAAAAGATTAAGAGGAAAATAACATAATTTTGATTCCAAATATATATATTAAGTACTTATTAACCAATTTAGGGTGAGTCTTTGAGCAATCGGTAAAGTTGCTTCTTTGTAATTACAAGGTCACAAGTTCAAATCACGGAAACAACTTTTTTATAAAAATACAAGAGTAAGGCTACGTACACCATGACGCTCCCTCAGATCTCCACAAAATGTAGAGTTTTATGTACCGAATACGTTAACTATTTATTAACCAATTGTACCGTAAAAATATTCTAACTAATAAAAAAAGTGAATTAAATTTTCTCGATTTGATTAGTAAATTTTTCTTTGTGCTAATTTATTTAATAAAGATAAGATATTTGTTTGTAACTTTTTTGACAAATTGAGCATATCACATGCAATAGAAACTATATAAGTGACAGGCAAAATACCATTAAATATTATATTTTCTCAATAATGCAAGTCTATTGGATAAGAAAAAGAAGAAGCTTTCACTTTCAGAAAGAAACAAAAAAGAGACTTGACGGCTTGCTTGAGGAGATGATAAAGAAAAAGGCAAAAGCAAAAAGGATAACTTTCTTTTTAATTATTATTATTATCTCTTCTTTGTATTATATTAACATTAATTAGTTAAGCATTTAATGTGTTTATCATGTAATTAAAAGCTTAATCACGCAAACAAAATGTGTAAATATAAAATGGAAACATCCATAATCTCATGATTACATTCACCCAATCTCTTCCTCCAGTTCTAAGATTTTCCTACCAGCCAATCATGATATCTCCTGAAACTTACCTAATATATATTTAATGTATAAACTACCATAAATTTAATTATATGTGTATTTTTTTAGTGTATGGTATAATAACTAATAAGCTTGCCATATATGTATATTGTTTTTTTTTTGTGAAACCTTGAAAAAGTGACATTATACAGTGCTTTAAAAACTAAACTAGATCGATCGGTTGTTATTAAAAATCGATCAGTTGATTAATCAATCAATCAATTTTTGTAAACTAATTAGTTTTTATAAACCAATTAATTTTTATTTAATGGACTATTTTTTTAATTAAACTTTAAATTTTTCGATAAGTAAGAATCATATTCTTCAGTTATTTTTCAAATTTTAATCAGTTTTACGACAGTTTAATATTAGTTGAAACTTAAATTTCTTGTCTTATCAATTTAACCTCTAATCTGATTTTGAAAACATAGGTATTATATTTAAAGCAAGTGAATATTTATCTCATAATAAATAGATCATTTTGCATTTTTTTCATGTACAAGTTTTTTCATTTTGATTCAAAATAAATATTATTATTTTAAAAAATCTCTTTTAATGAAATAAAAATCTTTAAAATGCATGTGAATTTTTTTTATAATAATTGATATTAGTAGGATGTGAGTTTTTATTTGGATATAATTTGCTGGTGTGTTCATGCAAGCTAAGCTAAGTTAAAATGATGAGGTTCCAAACTTTAGACTTGAGTTCAATTATTATTAATTTTAATTAATTAGCTGGTGATCAGGACTGACAAGATTAAGTTACCATCAAGAATCTCTATGACTAACATGATTTGTCATATCAATAATGGATAAGCACTTACTAAGATCTTAAGATTGATTACCACTTTTATCTCATTAGACCTAATTAAGATGGCAAATTAAGAGAACCCTTTAAATATAAGTTATTTTTATACAGAAGAATGATCACTAATTTGTGATTTGTGAAAAAAATCAGAAGAAAGGGAAAGCTAACCGACCATTAGATTCAGATATTTAATTGAGTTTCAAGTTTTCCAATAAATGGTAGACAAAGTGACACCTAACCTCAAAATCCAACAACATTATTATTGCCAAGAACGGTATTAAATAAGTTGGTTGCTAGTCGGTGATTAATGTAGAATTAAAATTTTATATTATAATTTATTTTTTATTAAATCAAATACAACAACAACAATAGCAGCAGCAGCAACAACAATAACAATAACAACTACCCAGTAAAATTTTCGCTGAAACCTATCGTCTGCTAAAGTCACGAGGTTAGCAACCTAACTCTTATGGTAGTTTTTTTTAAATCACATACTTATAAATTGAATTAATTATATGTATCCTTAAAGGGTAAATTCAATTATAGTTTATAAATTTATAAAAAAATCAAAGTTTAATATGTTGGACTAAATTGGATATTTGTTTCCTGACCTATACCAAAAGGACAAGTTATTAATTACATTTAATTGTTTTAAGGGTAGTTGGGCATTAGTTGTATCACAACAATGAGACAGAGAAAATCCAACTGGATGATCCAAAGCATGGAGATGTCTTAGAATTTGTAGCTCTTTTGATTTGTTAGATAAAGTTTATAGAATAGTGAAGTAGAAGAGACAAAAAAATAAATAAAGTTGTGATCTTTTTTCTTTTTTGTTTTCCAAATATGAGATTACCCATTTACAAAAGAGAGAATAAAGAGACAAACTTGTAAGATCCAAGAAGTCATCATATGCAAAGAGTACAAGCATCAACCAAATATAACGCCACTAAATAAATAAAATTGTGATGTATTTTTATCAACGATTAATTTTAATCAATTCATCCGTAAAAAATTGATTTGGTTTTGTACTTTTCAGTTCGATTTACTTTAATAATAATTGGTATTAAAAATTAATTAATTTATTATTTAATTGATCAATTTTTGTAAATTAATAAATTCTTATAAACTTTTAATTAACAAACTATTTTTTCAATCAATAGATAAGGAAACTTTTTTCAATCATTTTCAAAATTTTTATTTTTATTTAATCTTTAGCTGGTTTTATGATGATATAATATCCAAGGTTTAGGATACCGTTTCGTACCAACTGATACATGACCAAAATCGGTAAGAAACAGAGGGTCAATTATTCCGAGTTTAAATATCGAACGGTATCGGCCAGTTTTAGATAGTACTGATCGGTACCGGCCTGTTTTCAAAATATCGGCCAAATATCAGCTGGTATTAGAAATTTTAAAAAATAGAGAGACTTTTTTGTAAAATTTTCAAAAAATTTTAAACTATCCCCCTACCACCCGCCTCTTTTTTTCAAAGTTTTTTTAAATAGTTATTTTATCTACTTCAACATTTATAATTATTGTAAATTTTTAATTTTTTTTTAAAATAAAAATAAATATTTTAATTATTAATAATAATTATAAATTAAATAAAACTAAAAAATAAGTTATTTTTATTAAAATTTATTTTAATATTGTATATAATATAAATATTTTAATTTTTAAAATAAATAATTTAAAATTTATAAAC
>JAOQMQ010000005.1:3501647-3516179 GCA_027563845.1 Erythroxylum subrotundum | reverse complement strand
ATTGTTTAATATACTTTAAATAATATTTATATGCATAAATAATTTTATTACAAAATAAAATATAGTTAAAATTAAAATATTTTTTATTTTTATGCTGTCAAATAGCCTACTGTATGAAACTCTTTCAAAAAAATTCTTTTTTAAATGACAACTAAACAGTTAACTGATTTTTAGAAAAAAATTTCTCAAAATATATCTACATAAAAAATTATACCGGTATAAGCCCAATTAAACATAAACGTAGTGTGTACAAAATTATCGGTTTTAAGAAAGGAAGTTGTAAGTTAATGGTGTACAAGCTGGCTATCTGACCGAAAGTGAAATGTGAACGCCTGAATCTGGAACCTTATGTTAACCTTTTCTTAAGTTTGAATCACTACAGACGTATATACTTTCACTTTCTCGAGAAAATAACATAATCACTTCTCTTCAAGATTTCAAATGTGTCATAATAGACGAATGAGACTGAAAAGAGAAAAGAAGAAAGTGACCCACATTAGAATTTTAGTCAATCTTAGTGTTGGGAATTCCTCACCTTGTGAGCACTTTCGTTAGATTTAACTTGTGAGTCTACAAGGCCAAAAATTTTCACTAAAATTTTTAGTTAATTATATGATAATTATAAAGTTGTTTAATTTTTAATTTTTGTTTAATTTTTAATTTTTAATTATTATTTGCTTTTAATTGTTTTCTCGTGAATCTATAAAAAACGGTCACTTTATTAGCAAGTTCGACCTTGGACAAGGACAGAAAAGACACCTGCTCAGGGCATACTCTTTTACAATACATTCCAATTTTTTCTTTGTTTCTTTTTCTAAGACGCATCATTGAAAGGGCCAACTCACACCTTCCACCGCTATATATAATTGCATGCTTGAGCTTACCTGTATTCTTGAAATGCATTGTAAGTTCCCACTCTTTGTCCCTAATGGTAAGTGTTGGATTGAACTTGTGGACATGCATGGGACCTATCTCACATTTGGTGTGCTTAATTTTATGAGAATTTTAACAAGAAACTAAGAGTTGGAGATATGTTTCGAGTCTAAATCTGATTAGCTTAAAGTTTAAATGTTGAAGCTTAAAATTTAAGAAATGATTATTTTTAATTTTTAAATATATTTAATCAAGATGACTCGGGCTTGATTGAACTTCAAACTATCTAAGTCCAATCGAACTTGAACTCGTACTTTGATAAAAAAATTCAAGCTAGATCTATTATTACCCTTGTTGTTGATTCACAAACATATAGAACATGAGAAGTAGTGAATGAGACAAAATGAATATTCATTAAAAAAAAGGACATTAAACAACATTATCTCCACCAAAATTTGTTGGAACCATGTTTCTTTGATTATTCTTTAAGAGAATTATTACTTTTGGATAAAAACAGAGTCAAGCAAACTGAAGACAAATCTGAAAATCTTGAACGCCAAACAATTAAAAAATAATAATTTGAATAGGTTGGTTGGTATAATGTGGAGTGGTTAAAAGGGTTAGTATTTGGAAGCCAACTTGCCTTCAAATCGAGGTCAGCTTCATATTCAATCCCTTCAACAACCTGCAACCAAGCTGTCCTTGCAAAATATTTCATATTCATAGTCATGTCAATCAAAATTTGTCACAAAAACATGTAAAATCTCGCAATAATTATTGAATTTTGGAATAATAGCTAAAGCTGTTCATTTATAACCATACAACCATGAGATCACATATTTAAATTACGAGAATAATTTTTTTGTAAAAATATAAAAAAAGATTACGTATATTATGAGCCTCTTTCAACTCTCGCAAAGTAAAGAATCTTGTATAATAATTACAATTTTACCTTTTTAAAATTATATAAAATGAAAAATTTTCAATTTATTTTGTTAAATTTTACTCCTTTAATTTTTATTTTTTAATCAAATAAATCTTAAAATTATATAAAAACGTGCTTTAGGACATGTAATTGTAGTTTAGTTGATACAAATCGAAGTTTTAAATAGTTAAAGTACTTTAATGAAAATGAATGGATTGAATTGAAAAATGTTCAGTAGAAAAGTCAAACTTGGCATTTGAACTTTGAAGGGTTTTGGTAGGCTTTTCTTAACTATAGAATGGACATTTATGCATGTAGCATTCAAGGAGGGTGTCGGTGGATTAGATATAAATTAGGGCTTACCTTATCTAATCAACTATCACTAGTTTGTTTCGTTGCTTTTGTCTATATTCATTGTCTAAGAAAACAACTCTTACACTTTCTGTAGGGGTGTTTATAAAAAGGAACTTTAGTCCTACCACTACAAGTTCTATACAATGTGATTTTCACAAAAAAAAAAAGAGAAGGGTATTAACAAAATTGACACGAGCCCTTTATTCACTTAAAGGTTAAGTCGGTATTAAACTGTCATAAAATCGATTAAAGATTTAATAAAATTAAATGATTTGAAATATGATTGAAAGAGATTGTTCTTATTCGTCAAAAAATTTAAATTTAAATTAAAAAATAAATTATTTATTTATTTATTTTAGTTTATAAGAAATTTTTAATTTATAAACATTGACCAGTTAATTAATAAATTGATCAGTTTTTACAACAAGAATTATTAAAGTAAATTGAACTAAAAAGTTGAAAATCGAACCTAAAAATTAAGCGGGTCAAGTTTTTTACGATTGAATTGATCGAACCGGTTAAATTTTTTAATCATTTATAAATATTTGTAGTTTCAACTTTTTTTTTTATAACTTCTAAAAAAAGATAAAGGTCATGCAAATCACACGTATGGTAGTGTTCTTAGCTTATACTCAAGTTAAAACCTTCTCATTTAGAAACTTACCACTTTCGAGTGTCTTTTCTCCTTTTTGCCAATTTTATCTTGTCTTAGCTCCTTATGAAACAAGGCCAAGTTTGAGAAGACCATAAATGCAAATTTTGCAATTATGCAAACTAATGTCCCTATTTAATAATTAATCAAACTCATCTTTGACTTGATTTTTGTAATCTTTAAAAAATATAACATAATCTTGAAAATTTAAAAATATTCAAAAACTTTTATTAGAAGATAAATGACATGTTTTATTTATTTATTAACTTGTCTTTTTTTTTGTTATCTTGTTCCGATCAATTAAAAAAATCTCCCTATTAATTGGCGATAAAACTGCTAGACTTTCTAAGACCTCACATATTAACAAGATTTTCATTGAGTTGTTATTATTATTGTATAATTTTGATTAATCTACACTTCTTGTAATAGATAAAGAAAATAACATATCAATTTAATTTTAATTTTAAAATTTATAAGTTAAATTTTAAATTAAAATAATATTATTTTAAATAAATCTATTAGAATAATTTGGAACGCATTGTTTTACCATTTGGGAATACGTAAATTGTATTGCAATTGGTAAATATATATTTTTTAAAATTGCAATTGGTGGTGTTACACCCAGAAGGGTTAAAGCACCCTGTTCTTATTAAGGTATTTTAAACTTATGTCATTTAATTTTATCCATATATTTATGTAAATTTTGCATAAATGTGTGACAAAATTTAATAAAACATAATAACTTTTTTTTAGGGAATAAAACATAATAACTTATTAATCAGATATTAATCAAAACAAAATATCTGAATCCCAAGAAAAAGACTTAGAAGGAGCCAATCCCACTTGCAGGTTCTTAAGTCACATCAGAATAACAACTTTTTTTTTTTTTTTTGCTTTTCCATTCATTCAATCTCATATATTCTTCTGTTGGGAATGGACCACTGTACAGTGGTCATTTCATATCTCTTTCAGTGGGTCCTAAAGCCCCAATTGTTCTGCAACTACATATGTTCTTAGCCTCTTACCTTTTTATTTTGTCTGATACTCTGATTCCAACTTATTGAAAATTACCAACTTCATTATCAAGTATTTCTGATTCCAATCCAAGAATTCTGCTACAAGATCAACTCTCCTTTCCTTTCTTCCTGCTTTCAAGTACAATATTAACAAAGACAACTCAAGCGAAAGTTCCGCCAAAAAATGAAATTTGGAAAAATTCAACGATACGTAACCTTATTTTTAACTAATAAAAAGCAAAATTCTATTTTTTAGTATTTTTCAAATATATATTAAATAAATTATGAATTTACATTTTGTATATATATCTATAAAAGACAACGTTTTGCTGAAGTCCGAGGAAGATCATAATGTACGTAGTCTTTTCTTTATATTTTTACAAAAATGTTAACATGTTACCTTAAGGCTCATCCCCTTTGTACATTTATCTATGAAGTTTACAATAGATTTTTTTTCAAGTATATGTTAAATAAAATAACAAAATTTTCTAATAATATAAATGATTCAAAACTGAATACTACCAAATTTGATTTAAGCGAAGTTTTAAGATATCTTTAATCTTGATCAACCTTTTGTTTTTTAATTAAAACGAGTCACAATTTTGTAATTTAAATCTTTTAATTTCACGAATTGAAATTAACTTCACCACTTAAACCACACGTTAAGGCAAAGACTAAAATAAGTGTATACTTTATAATAACAACTAGCATCTAGTAGAAATCCTGCTGAAGCGCGAGATTTGTAAAGGTCTAATAGTACGCAACGTTACCTTTAACTAAAATAAGTGTATACTTTAAAGAAAAAATAAAAACCAAATTAATTGAAGTAAAGTTTTAAATAATGATTTTTTTTTTATCAATGTTGGAATAAATTATAATCTCATTGGCCATAATTTAAATCTTTAAATTTAAGATAATAATCTATTTTAAAGATTAAAATAAAATAAAATGACATGACATGACATGCATGTAAAGAATATTTTTACACGTCAGCGAAAAGTACGGAAGATGAGGATGACACATCAGCAAAGAACAGTGTGGGCCATGGACAGCAAAGGCTTGATCCATAAGGACAGTTGTTTGACGTTAACCTTTGTAAGCCCGTGAAACCTAACGTCTACTGAATGAATGAGTTTGTCACACACACAATCACAACTGCCATCAACGTCTCTGCCTTTGCTCCCTTCAGTTGCCATCCCATGGTACTGCACTACTCTTGGAATCAATCTGGAGAGGAAACTGTGAAATCCAAAAGACAAGTTTCAGCTGCTACCACAAATACTGATTTGATAATAACAATAACAACTCGGTGAAAGTTTCACTGATATGCGAATCTAGGGATGTCCAATAATAAGTAACCAAGACAAATTTTCTGATCACAAGTAGTACGATTAATACAATATTAATTAGGCGCTTGGTTTGAGCACGGATTGGTTATGGGTATAGGTATAATAGTAGAAGGTTTGGTTTGAGTACGGGTTGATTATGGGCATGGGTATAATAGTAGAAGGGAATGGGAACGGAGATGGGTATGAAAAATAAAAAAATGATGTTTGGTTTGTAACTTGAGTTTCTGTATTAATACCAATAATGTTGTTTAGTTTGTTGCATTAATGGAAATAAAAGATAATATAATACCATTTTTACCCTTAATAAAAATGAAAATAATTTGCCCTTCATATGTTTATTGAGGCTATCTCCAATAAACATATATTTATCGGTTATTTTCTTGATTAAATCATAAAACGAGAATATATAAGAAAAAAAGGAGCAAAAGCCCCATTTACAATGAGATAAAACCAGGTTCTATCTAGTTTATTTAACATCAAATTAAAACGAGGGATTTCAGAAAATATACTTGGAGGCGCAGAACAAAAAATTCCTTCATTAATGAGACGCGATAAGGCAGGATGAGAGATCGTAAGGAATTGAGAGGCGATAAGGAAGTAAAAGGGATGGTAGGGCAAAGGTTGGGGAAAAAAGAGTAAAAAATAAACGTGATAAAAATTTAGATTGAAATAAAAACTCGATACCCATCCCCTTTGTGAGTTTAGTAGATTCTCAAATTTAATGGGATAAATCCATTTCCTTGGAATTAAAAACCCTAAAACAAACACTGTTTTTTACAATTATTCCATTCATTCATTCCTAAACCCTCAAACCAGACGTCTCCTAAATATATTTATCAGTTGAGATATAAATCAAATCTTAATTTTTACGATCTTATTTTTAAAGATGACAATAGATTAAGTCAAGTTTGGCCATATTTATGGTCTACCTCGACCCGACCTCTTACTTTTGCACGAACTATCGTTGTAGTTAATGAGTTGGAGAATCCAACAATTGAATTCGAATTTAATATGTTAAATTGGGATGAAATTAGGCTTAATTTGTCATCATTATTTACTTTCAATTTGGTACAATCAATTGATAAAATAATAATAATGTAGTTTGATGGGTCAAATGTCCGTTTCATTTCAAGACCGTTTGAGGTCATACTTTTCTTAATAATTGATGATAAGAACCATGATTATGGTGTTGATTGAATGATACCTAAATCATGGATTAAGAGGGCAATTGGACGGCCATAAAGCAATAGATAAAGAAGATTCTGTTTCTAACCCTAACTCAAGTTCTTGCTTTGTGGCTCTATGGCATACCTAAATTTTCTTGGATCATGGCGGATTTTTTTTTTTAAATGGAAATGATGCATTTAAGCCATATTAATAGTCTCAAAATGCAAAGCATCATACAAAAAAGATGATAGGCATATCCCCCATTTTAAATCAGGCATAGAACCAACAACACGAGCAATACTATGAGCTGCTTAGTTTGCTGATTTGCGAACAAACTGAATAGCCATTGCTGGCAACAAAAACAAAAGGTTATTCGTTAAAAAAAGGTATGTGAGGTTTTACTAAAAAAGATTATTATTATTTTTTGATAAAAGATTATCTTCACTTGTTGAGTATATTATTTATAACACTAATCTTATTTTAAACCCAAAACATAATGATTAAAATTAAAATTATAATTATAATTCTAACTCAGAGGTTTTTAAAAATATTTTCACCGATTTGATCTATTTAAACGAATTTATAACGTTAATCTATTTTGGACTCGAAAAATAATAATTAAATTAGTGGGTTATTTATAACACAATTATTAAGATAAAAATTTAAATTTATATAAAAAGGGATCTTTTGCAATAAATTATCAAAAATAAATATAATATAGTGTAAAGTCAAGTCACATGTCTACATATCCCCATGCAAAAAATGTCCCCTCAAAGAGATATATGTGACTGTGGAGAATATATGTGACTTGTGCTGGTGATTTGCCAAAAAACCAAATTGATCCTCATCATGTCCTCGTCATCATCATCACAACAGATTAAGTACCATGTTCATCATTTGACTTTTACTATAACATTGTTGCACTTCAATTGTTTGTTTCCTAATGCTTAATGTCTAAGGTTTAGTTAAGTAGATCAATGTTAGATATTGACCTTATAGTTACAAATTCAATCCATGATTTCTTAATTTAAAATTAAGTGGCGGGTTTAATCTTAATGATCGGATATATAACTCTTAATTCGGTATATAAAGAGTCCAAAAGTTCAAAAGAATTTTAGTATCAGGCCATTTTAAAATTAGAACAATCCCACATTGCTTGTATGTTTTGACACATTTATTAATGTTAGTTGTGATAAGGCCAAAACCATGTTATGAAGATGGTGAGAATGAAGAAAAAAATGGTCATTTTGAACTACTATAGGGACCATTGGCTCAACCACCTAGACCCCACTTTTTGATTCCTACTACTACTTAGTATATGGAACAGAAGGTCATAAATTTAGTTAGGCCATATGCTTCGTGTTGAAGAGATTTTTAAGTGTTCTTTTGAAGCAAAGATGACTCAAACCATTCCCTTTAACCGTTTTGGACCACTATCACCAAATGGGGTCCAATCTCACGTTTGCATGATACTCGTTTTCCTCCAAGAAGTTCTCTTTTTGATGATAACCATTATAGGAGCACACACGTCATGATGATCAAACTAAGATCAATTTCAGGATACAATAATGTTACTACTGAAAGAAACTATACATATTGATGATTATATCTGCTTTTCTTTTTCTATGAGTTTAAATTTATGGGAATTATATGTTTGATTGGAGGATAAGGATGACACTTCATCTTATCTTTGAGTGAACAGAGGATAACTCTTAAGCAGTTTACCTTTTGAACACCATAGCTTTCAATATTAGGTATTGCCTCATTGGTGATGGACAGAGGGATAGGCTTTATCATAACAGAATAGCTTTGGTCTTTTGATGTTTCCTTTCACTTTCAAACATTTGTTAGGGTACTACCGTGTGTGATATGGTGATGCAGAAAAGTTGCAGAAGGACCTCAAAAGTTGTAAAGCCATTTAGTGAAAAGGCCAACCTAATACTGAAAAACGAAAAGGAAGATGTGAAGTGAAAGGCATGCATTGTATATCCAGTTCTGAGATTGCCACATATTCAATACAAGGCAAGAACTTAATGAGCAATCATATCCAAAACTGCTGGTTTGGTTGGACCTACCTGATCCACAAGAACTGTCTTAATATCTCAACTTCTTCAGATGGCATGAGTGGTTTCTTGCTCAGCTATTGAATCCATTTGCATTGTCTATCTGTTTTATGAGTCACAAAATTAGTTAAGAATGCCTGTGGCTGGTATGTTAGACATGTGAGGCAACAGTTCTTATCAGAAACTGTTGCCAGCCACAAGATTTTGGTCGTCAATCCTCAAAAGGTCATCCAAAATGAATGTCTAACTGTGAAAAATTTATGTCAAAGAGTATTTGTCATAAGAATATCTTGGCAGCAGACATATAGTTCAGATTCATTTATGGATCTGTTGCTGTACACAGGCAAAATGTTTAATTGTAATTAGTGTAACTGAAGTAAATGCAGATGAATCCACAACATTTCAATACATACTCTAGATTCCTATACACAAATATGTTCCAGGTACCTTCGTGGGAGTGCACTTTAGTTAAGGATACAGAAGTTATAAGTTATCAGTAAATTCTTGTATTCATTCAGTAAAGTAATCATCTTCTTACAAGTCTCTGCATGTAAAGCACATGAGACCAAGCAGAAGTTTCGCATATTACACGAGATTTCCGTACAGCCCAAAACGCTAAAGTTTTCAATCTACACCAAGTTGCCCGGTACACATGAATTTACAAAAGTGATCATCATGTCTACTCTCACAACGTGCTTTCTTTTGTTGACGGTTTTGGTCTCAAAATGACAGATTATACCAGTTGAACTCAACCCTTAGCTGCAAAGATGTGTAGAAAAAAAGAGAGGATAATTCGTAAGCTCAAATGAAACACAATAGACTAGGTGTACTACACTGAGTGAAATGCAGAAAAAGATGTTCTTTCTTCCATCATCTAAATGGCCTGGTAACCCTATGCACCAAAGTCTTTGTGGTCAATCATTTAATCAACATATTGCCAGTTCAAGGCCTATTTTCATAGCCCAAAAATAGTTGGCTAGGTCCACTGGACAGGTTTGCTATTGCTGGCCTTCAATTGCATTATCACCAAGGAAAGAAGTTCTGCACCAAGAAAATAGATGACCAAGTGCTCTTCTACCACAGAAACTGCTAGCCTCTTAAAAACCAAAGCTAGGCTAAAGATATCACAAAATAGGAAGGATACTCGTAAAAAGCTAGTAAAAGTTAGGTACTTAAATGGATTCTAATTTTACGAATGTAAATGATGCAGACTAGGTATTAACGACTTACCATTTGCCTCATCCAAGATCATCTGCTCAGAAATGCCAGCTGAGAATCCCATCTGTATCATCATCTCTTCTAATCGATCTTTATTGGTGAGGTAGAGATAACCAATCTACAAAAGAATGAGAAGTCACCTTCTATTTTTGAATCATGAATGGTAACTTCTTTTTACACTCTGTAGGTAATGGAATAACAATTCAATCATGAATGTAGATGGTCAGATATATTCTTCATCAGCTAAGCAAACAGTTAGGCAACATCTCTAAACACTTCGAGCAATGTGCAAGGAAAGACTAGGATATCTTCTTCCAAGGTTATGGCATTTACCACCTACTGTTACCAGAAGATACTATGATGTGAACAATTTTGAAAATAAGAACATAAAATGCAATTACTAAATAGGTAGACAAGGACTGGTGAATATGTGATCTTTCTTCTTTGGAAACTTTATTTCGAGCATATACACAGTTACACACACACGCATATGTATGTATATATGATTTAACAAAATGCTTGAAGTGGATTAACATGACGCCAGTAAGCAAAAAGGTAAAAGGGCACTCACTAGTGTTTCCAGAGAAGAAGCTCTGTTATAAACAGCAACTCCAGCACGCTTCTTCGTACGTGATTTAGCTGAACCAACATTCCTTCCCCACCGAAGAACATCCCTGTATTGAAAGGCATCAGAGGCATAAAAAGGTAAGCAATTACACTGATTATCCTAGTGAATGGAAAAGAAATTCACAGCATAAGACCTAATGAATTGATGGAGAACAAATTAAACATTCATAAGGATGAACACGTGATAAATTAAGAAGTCACAAGTTTCAAGTTTAGCTTGCAAATGGATATTTTGACGGAACTTAAATAATGTCAAGCAAGTAAACTAATAATTTTTCATAATGTATAGCTACTCAGACAATATCTGATGTTGCTTATGTGCCTTATTCAAAAAATCTACTTGACAACCAGTGATCATGATGACCTTGATTATACCATGATTATTATGATCTCTGAACATTTTGAACAATTGGAAATGCTTCTCCAATAAGCCATATTTTCAGGCCCATTTCATGTCAAATAAGATCATCTGCTTAGAAATCTGAAACCATGTAATTATTCAAATGCTTCCTTTGCCTGGCAAGTCAAAAGACTTTTACCACCATATCAAGTGGTGCCTTTGGATAAAAAATGAAGACTAAGAGCCTATTGTATTTGAAGTGCTAACCAAATTTGATGAAGTGAATGAGTATTCACATCTAAGATCTTTTAAGTTGAGATTTTCACTTGCCTTGTTACTTATAAAATATGGCTAATAAATGACTTAAAATAAGGATGATCCAGTAACTCAGTTACGGTTGCCTATATATTCCTTAATCCAACGATGTGTTAATAATTTTAATAGCCACTACTCTTCAAAGGGTGCATTCCTACACAAAAAGACAAGCATACACTAAAAAATTAAAAATAGTGATACGCAAGTGGCAGCATAGTACTAGCAACAAGACATTTTAAGATCACAGGACTAGAACTGTTATTAGTCCAAAATATGGTCACAACAGATGACTAAGATCAATTTTTTGGAAGATCCTTGATCTTTACATTAAAGTACCAAATTGTTAATTTCGTGTTGAAAAGAAGGATGTCTGATTTGTTTTTAAGGACTCTGCCTCGAGGAGAAAAAGTCACCATGTTCTTTCCAATTTTCTATTAATGACTTGAATCAATGCTCAATCATTAAAATCTGAATATATCGATCAAATACAATGAACATAGATTCTTCAATGTACCTTTCTTCTGCCGTTGGGAAATTCTCACTGACAAGTTTCTGAAGCAGTGCATCCTGGTCAAAGAAAGGAAACGAAACCAGATGCTTTCATGCATAAATATCCAAAGTTATGCTATAAAATTAACAAAATATTTTCATGAACTAAAGGCAAGGAAGACGATGAAAAAGGCAGCAAACATGGATCTCGTAAATTTCATACTTGTGCTTCACACCGTACTACTGCTGTAACACGATCATTGTAATCATCAATCTTCAAAGGAGGATACAAGAAGTGCCTGCGAGCATATAGCTGCATTGCAAGAGAATCGTTAGAATCACATATGAAAGAAAATTTTGGCCACATAGTTCCTCGATTGACATAGTTTTCGAAAGATTCACTGCAGTGGAAGCGTGCAATGTAGTTGTTGATTCTTGTCAGAAACAATAAGCAATAAGTGCACACCTCATATATGCTGTCACCAATATATGCTAATGTGGCTGCATTGAAAACCGATCGAGGCTTTTCCACTTTTGGAGGACTAGGCAGCCATCTCTCATATCCCATATATAAATCGTCGTTTTGTACTATAACGCAACATAAAAATTTCAGTTAAAACAGTTGCCATCTAAGTTCTAGGTGACAAAATGACTCGATCAAAACAACTCTATGCATTGAATAATCATAAACTCCTCTCCTTAGGTGACAAAATGACTCGATCAAAACAACTCTAGGTATTGTGTAATCATAAACTCCTCTCTTTCTTCAATTAAGATCGGTAACAGTTAAAGAATTCACGCAAATAGGAACTGGTGCATCATTCAATTGCCAACTATAGCCTAAAAAGAACCAAAAAAGAAAAATCTAAAGAAACCCAATAAACCCAACACAAAAACCAGTGAAAGTTGAAACACAAGCTCGTCAAAAAGAAAAAAAGACGAATTATTTGTCCAAATTCAACCACTCCAGCAACCAAAACACACACAAAATTCCTTCTTTCTTCACCCTACATTTCAGGAAACAATCAAGAGAGCTCAAGCGATCATTACCCTGGCCATTAGTGTTGCGCTTGAGAAGTTCTGAAACAGTCCGAGCTGACAGAGTAACACTGGGAGTGGTTCCAACTGTTGTGGTCGGTAAAAGATCAAAGTTTCTAGGCTTAGGATTGGGATCACGAGGAGCGTTGCGGTTATAAGGAAGTCTCTGTTGGGTGTCCCAAGCAGCTCTCACTCTCAACAGAGACGAAGAAGCCACGGATAAAGTTCCCATCTTTCTTGAGGCCTTCTGCTTTAGTGGTGTGGACTGTGGAGGTACGAAGCTTTTGTGACAGGGGCTCAGGGGTTTTGGGTTGTATACAATTAATTGATCAATTTTTCATTTATTCAATAATTTCACAACAGAATTTATATTGAATTAAATATTACTATTTTCTCAGGTATAAATTTTAAATAAAAAATAAAATTAAAAGTAAATTTTTAAATTTTTGATATAAATTTAATTAATCTTTAAATAATAAATTTATTATTATCTTTAATTCTTGTCATATACCATCCGAGTAATTTTTGGTCAAACTAAAAGTACGTGATATTGTTAGACCATATAAATAGGAAAAGAGTCTTTTCGTTATAACTCTCAGACTTGTGGAATATTTTATTGAGAAATCTCAACGGAATTACATCATGAATTTTCAATCTATATATCAATCATGTGATTGAAAAAATTGATTGTATCTTAGATTTTTAGATATGTTGGTGGAGACATAAGTTCTTCTTCACTGATTGGACATCAATTCTCAAAGCTTACTTTTTAAAATTCTAAAGTGATCAATCTTTTCCTCTTTAGCTTCAGACCTCAAACATGATTTATAGTCTATAATTTTTTGATACACACGAGCCTCTATATATTAAATAACTGATAATTGAATATGTTGAATATTATCACATAAATAATGAAAATTTGATGTTGATATTAACTTATTTCGATAATTTCAAAATAAATAATAAACAAATAACTGATAATCGTAGAAAAATATGATGAATGTTTTTAATTTATGACTATTAATAAATTGATTTAATATTTTTTCTTTAATTAATAAACAATTTTATCTAACGCCTTCTATAGTTGGATGTTAATTAATGAAATAGAACGGAAAGGACGGATTTATAATAAAATGAAATGTAATATAGTAAAAAAAAATTGAAAGGGAATGAACGATTCATAATGTAATGCAGTGAAATGTTGTTTGGAAGTATAATTTAATAATAAGTACAATCTCCTCGCCCAAAACACATCTAATAATAAAAGCACAAACATATATGGTTCAAAAAAAAATCGACAATTAACATAAATAGGATAAAAAAGAAGGTTTTGACAAAGAAGAAGGCACATCGGTAACCAAGTTGTTGCGACCCAATTTCGGAACCGAACCCTAACCGGAAAAGTGAAAAACGGAAGCGAAAAACAAATCGCATCAGACTCAAATCCGAAGCGGAAACATAAGGCGAAAGAATCGGAAGCGAAACGAAGCCAAATCGAACTGATACAAATTTCGACATCCGAAAGCTAAAACTTTAGAAAAGCTTCGCGTTGGAAACCTTAAGACTAAACCAAACCAAATCGGTATAAATTTTTTTCTTTTTTTTCATTCTATTTATTCTTATTCAATTTATCTAATCCCATACAAAGCAATTCAATTTCCCAATTGGAAAATTGATCCTCAAACAAAACTTATCTTACTATCCTTTGCCATAATTTTCCATAATCTCAAATTACTAGATTGCTTTTAATCATGAATATCTTAATCGCATCTTTAAAACTCTTATTCTTATTCTTATTCTGCCATAAAAATTTCGGCAGCATAACGGCTGCATTTCATAAAACCCAAAAACATGCAAAGGGTTTTTAAAACTCACTTCTAATAATCCAAATCAAAATACACAATTTCTCAGACCTCCTGTCCGGAATCCCATCATACACAAACGCAATCCTATACCTAAAACACTTCATTAATCTCAATCACAAATCAGTATCCTCGGACCTCCCGTCCGGAACCCATGTAATAATCATATTCATATCTTAATCACATTCACATTCATATATACTAACCATAATTTACTTACACAATCCAATTCCATAATCATATA
>JAOQMQ010000005.1:3488711-3501547 GCA_027563845.1 Erythroxylum subrotundum | reverse complement strand
AATATCAAAGTCATCAAAACCAATCCATTCTTTTCTCATCAATTTCCTTAAGGCACAATTACATCTATAACACCACATATATACAAAAACACTCATTCAGTGTCATTTAATATTTCTAAATTTCACTGAAAGATCGGGGTCCAACACAAGTCTTCTAGCTCCTCTTCTACTTCCCGGCCAATAATCAACACGAGAAGAATGAGAAGTGGTAGAACACGAAGAACAGAAAGAGAAATCTGGAAATGATAAGCTTGTGTACAGTAATAAATGAGTTTGGGTAGGGTTAAAAGAAATAATTGGTAAGAAGAATTATTAAGGGTATATTAGGTAGTATGTATTTATTAGTTTATATTCCATCATAAACTCTCCGAATCGGAAGTTTCTTATTTTTACTGTTTAGGATGGAATGAAACGTAATATAAAATTCCTCGCTTCTATCCCGTTCTATTATGAAACCCTCAAACAAATAATAGAAGTATATTACGTTTCATCTGTTTCTATCCCTAACCCCTCAACCAAACAGGGTCTAACTAATTTTATTAAACAAAAATATATTTTTAATCAATACTTTTGGCGTCGGCGGGTCCTACTCCTATTCTTCAATGCCAAGTGTGTCAATCTAAATGGCTGTGGTATCCTCCCTTGTCACCGACCTCTGTGGTTTAGCACACCGTCACTCCCAAATAAAGAAGTTTAACAGGCAAGAACTTAACATAGCAAAAACCCTAACCCAAAACAAATTGGAATTGAGGAGAGAAAAAGGGAAAAAGGGGGAATTTCGTTTCTCAAGAAATCACTAATCTCGCAGCAGTCATGAGCCGATACGACAGCCGCGCCGGTGACCCCACGTCTTATCGTGATAGGAGAAGGTAAGGCGCTCGCATTGACATGCAGGTTTCAGTTCTTATGTCTTTTAACTCTTTATATGCTTAGGGTTTTCCTCTTCGTACGGGACGGTTCAATTCTTTTGCTTCAAAATGGATTTAGAGATTACAGTCCTTGTTGTGTTTATGTGGGTTTCACTTGGTACTTGTTATAGTTCAAATGAATTAGTGCGTGGACTGGCAAGAAACTGTTTCTGGCTTTATTGATCGCAAAATCGGGAATCTAATCTCCGAACTCACCCAATTTTGCTTGTTGACGAATTTTAAACAATGTAGAACAGAAGCGAAGGAAAATGGGAAATGTAAAACCCGATTCAATATGTTAAGTGTTAGTATTTCTTGTGTTAGAGTGGCCTGATTGTTCACGTTATGGTCAAAAGCTGTTAACACTGCCCGATGGAAATGTAAAAAGCAAAAAAGAGTACAATGATGTAAAAACTATGTAATTGTAGTGTATATTATTTCTTCTCTAATTGCTAACTGTTAATTGGCAAGAATTGTTTTGGTTTGGTGATGTTGGAGTAGGCACAGAAAATGTTCCTTCTTTGACGATACTGTGCGCCAATTTGTTTGAAACAATGACCAGCTATGGTGATTTAAAGATTTTGATCTTTTTTTTTGTTGCTTTGTAACATAGGTGAGTTTGTTGTATGTGCAGTGATTCAGGTTTTGGTGGGCCTTCGAGTTACAGTGGCTCAGCTCGGGGTTCATATGAACGCAGGGATTATGATCGAGCTGACCCACCAAAGAAGTTAGACTTGGATGGTCTGACACCATTTGAGAAGAACTTCTATGTTGAATCACAATCAGTGGCTGCCATGTCTGAGAGGGATGTTGAGGAGTATAGACAAAGGAGGGAAATAACTGTTGAGGGGAGGGATGTTCCCAAGCCTGTCAAGACTTTTCAAGACGTTGGCTTTCCAGGTATGTTGTATTGAAGTTTGGAAAATATGCTTAGTTTGTTGCTTAAAGCAAATTCTTTCCTTTTATTGGATGAGGTTGGAGAAAGTGAATTAGCAGTTGGGATAGTAATTTCAGCATACTTGGTGAATGTTACTGTGGAGGTTTAAAGATGCTTTGATAGGCTGGTTAGCATTTACTAGATTAATCAATTAAACTTTTATTTTGACTGAATCGAGGGTTGGGTTATCCCTGAGAGAAAGTCCAGTCCAAGACTCAAACATCTTGTAAAGCCTATGGTTCCTCATCAGTGGTTATGGGTCAAATACAGTCTTAGTGATTTACCATCCCTTGATATTCTTATAAGGGGCATTGGCTGGCTTCATTTCTAGCATCTGTCCGTGCTTTACTATTATATTATTGCTATTGATTCAATTCATTCATAATAATTTTTCATAGCAGAAGGTGTCTTGACCTCATTCTGTTGGGCAACTTCTACTTGTCTTTGCTCCTCTCTTAACTTTATTTTGGAGTCTCTCATATGGGGTAACTCAAACCTATGCTATTTCAGGCATATCAGTTGAGTCATCCAGATTAAATGCCACAGATTAAAGTTAAAATGATGCTAACTTTGCTCTAACTTCATTTTTCTTTAAATTTCACTGAACTTTATATGAGTGAAAAAGCATGAAAACGTTGCTTTCTGGCTAATTTCACTATCTTTGTAATATGTGACTTTCTAATGACCTGCAAAATTCATTCTGAACGTTTGTGCTTAATATTTTTTTTATGTTTGATAATGATGTTCTGTGCTATTGTATACTAAATGATATTCTTGTCATTGTTCTAGATTATGTTATGCAAGAAATTACAAAAGCTGGATTTGTTGAACCTACTCCTATTCAATCTCAAGGATGGCCAATGGCTTTGAGGGGGCGTGATCTCATTGGTATTGCTGAAACAGGATCAGGGAAGACACTTGCCTACCTATTGCCTGCCATTGTCCATGTTAATGCTCAGCCAATTTTAGGTTTGTCATTAACTGAAACTTCTTATTATTACTGTACATGTTCTTTGTATGCTTTCTATTGCTGGTGATTAAAGATTTGGATTTCTTGTATTCCAGCTCCTGGGGATGGCCCAATCGTACTAGTTTTAGCTCCGACTCGTGAACTTGCTGTTCAGATACAACAAGAAGCTACTAAATTTGGTGCATCATCAAGAATAAAAAGCACGTGCATCTATGGTGGAGTTCCTAAAGGACCTCAAGTGCGTGATCTCCAGAAAGGTAGGTGGCTGTTGAGTTTGAGATGACATTGCTACTGTTATCTGAGTTTCAGGAACTGGCTATCGTCTTATGCTTGGCAAGTGAGTTTGGGATAGCTTCATTATTTATTTTGATTATTTTCCTGGTAAGATATTTATATGTTCAAGGATTTTGATCGATCTAGCTGTTATTATGATTTTGGTTATGTTACAGGCGTTGAGATTGTTATTGCCACACCAGGAAGGTTGATCGACATGCTGGAGTCTCATAATACAAATTTGCGTAGAGTTACATACCTGGTGTTGGATGAAGCAGATCGAATGTTAGACATGGGGTTTGAGCCTCAGATGCGTAAAATTGTTTCTCAGGTTCTTATCTTCCTTTCTATTCCTCATAAGCTTATTAGGCAACAGTCAGTCTATTGAATTAGAGAATAAGTATAAAGGTCACAAGGATACTTGACTAAATCCTCTCATGTATGTTTTGATTGGTTGTCTAGACATATCTCTCTTGATTCTGACTAGAGATATGCACAATGATATATGTTCTCTTTGCTATATTACTGTTTAATCTATTGTTGTTTTCAGATTCGCCCAGACCGACAAACTTTGTACTGGAGTGCAACTTGGCCAAAAGAAGTTGAACAATTAGCAAAGCAGTTTCTTTACAATCCCTACAAAGTAAGGCATTTTAGTCTTTGCATACGAAAATATGATATCCATTTCATTGCTTTTTGATTGATATTTTTTGTGTTTGCATGGAGCTTTAAACTGAGCCTTGAGGCATAGGGGACTTGAAGTCGTGTGGTCCAAGCTAGAACCTCTTGGCTCAATTTAACATTTGCAATTCAATGAATTGCTATTGGTAGTTAGGATCAACAACATGGATGCATCATTTTCTAATCCCCATTTCCTGGGATTTTGTGCAGGTAACAATAGGATCTTCAGACTTGAAAGCTAATCGTGCAATTCGCCAAATTGTGGACATAGTATCCGAGAATCAGAAATATAACAAGTAAGATAAGTCTTTTTACTACTACTATCCATCAACTAGTGTTTTTATAGATAGTTTTAAAAGTCTTTTTATGGATTTGTAGATTGGTGAAGTTGCTAGAGGATATTATGGATGGAAGCCGTATTCTGATTTTCATGGATACCAAGAAAGGCTGTGACCAAATCACTCGGCAGCTACGCATGGATGGCTGGCCTGCTCTCTCAATTCATGGGGATAAAAGTCAAGCAGAAAGGGACTGGGTCCTCTCAGAGTTCAAATCTGGCAAGAGTCCTATAATGACGGCAACTGATGTTGCGGCTCGTGGATTAGGTACATATTAGCTCTATGCTTGCACCATGGGAACTAGATTCTTGGTTTTTAGTTATTCAGGTATTTGATTACTTCCCAATTCTGTTGTTGCATTCTTTATTGTTTGTTTTGGTGGCAGATGTCAAAGATGTGAAATTTGTGATAAATTATGACTTCCCTGGCTCTCTTGAGGATTATGTTCACCGGATTGGTAGAACAGGAAGAGCTGGAGCAAAAGGAACAGCTTACACTTTTTTCACAGCATCAAATGCCAGATTTGCCAGGGAACTTATCACAATACTTGAGGAAGCTGGGCAGAAGGTCAGTCCAGAATTGGCTGCAATGGGACGTGGTGCACCTCCTCCACCATCAGGTTAGTTGACTGATCTGCTCTTTTCAATCTTGACTATTCATAGCAAATTAACATGCTTGTGTGAGTTAAAGCATGAAAAAGAGAGTGCGTGCATAATATGATACGTTTGTTTGTTGAAGAGCTAACAAATGGCATTCTGTAGGCTTTCGAGATCGTGGGAGGGGTTATGGCAGTGGACGTTCCTGGAATTAAGATTCAAGAGTGTAGAGATTTAGATGTTCTCTGTTGGTCGAATTACTTGTCTTGTTCTTTTCCGGTATTTGATCCGTTTATGTAAGTACAAGGCAATTTCTGTATGACACTGAACGAGCCTATCGGAATTGTACAATAGTTTTCTGTTTCTAGAAAAGATTGTGGTTGGCAAAGATGGTAACAAGCTCCATTCTTTTGTGTTAAGTTCTGCCATTTTATGGGAGCTTCACAGCTGAGATTGAACATGCCATAGTATATATATGCAACAATCACAGCTACCTTTGTTTCTTCAGTATTGATCATAACTCTATTGCATTACTTACCTAACTAGGACAAATGAAGCCTCTGAGCCAGCCTCTGGTGCAGGTGAGCTGCTATAATAAACAATCCAGTGTAGCAAGAATCACGGATTTGAACAAAAACAAAATTAAAGACACAATACTGTTTTTCTCTTCATCATCAATTTTACATTCTTCTTTTTTAAATGTCCATCAATTCTTTCTGCAATGAAACTAAACCAGAACTCACTCTTCTGAAACTTCTGTCTTATCTGTTTATTTGTTGGCTGGCATCTTTTTGGTCCCAACTTCTCCTTTGGTATCCGATGTAAGAACTTGAAAATGGAGCATATCCTCCAGCTTTTAACTCAGAACAGCTTTCACATGATGACATGAAAGGGTTTGCACAATTTCCAAAAAGGATGTGGAGACACCAACCATGTATAAATTAACATCCAAGCTTCCAAAACCGAACCAACCCAACTCCCAAGCTGATTGGTCCTTCCATCTCCATAACAGATGCTTTTCTTTTCTTCAGCATCATCTCTTCAAGAAATATAATATTATCGTACTCTCCTGCTCCTAACTTTTCCAAATAATTTACAAGTATCTCCATTATATTCTCTAAGATTCCAAGAGATATAGAAGCATTAACAAATGCAACCAAAACAAACACACGCGCAGAGACATAGCAGATGGAGCCGAACATGATTATGACAACTTACTATAATGTATATATTCTTGGTGACTCCAAAAGATATATTTATATTACATAATCACAGGGTAGGTTTGTTGAATAAATAGCAAAAGGAAAGTGGAGCTTGAGAATTAGAATACACTTGCAATAATTAAAAAGTTGCAAGTCACTTAGAATCCCACATTTATGTAGACAAATAGTCAAGGAGAACGATCTTGGAAACTAAAAGCAGATTCAGCTTTTTTTCAATTACCATTCATGTTCTTCCCTTTCCAATGTACATAGTCATAATATCCACCAAAATCTAAGATATGAATACCATATTTGAGGGAAATAAGGACTACCCTTTTGTTTATTTATCATTACATGGCTAATGGGGTAGACTTCACTTTATATGAACTAAGTGGACACATGTGGTCTCACTCTCACTCATTCATTTCAATATATATATATATGTGGAGAGTAGAGAGGAAGAGGATGGAGATGAAAGTAACATGAGAGGTTGTGGATTGAGTGATAAATCCAAATGGACAAAAGTTAGAGAGAAGAGAAGTAGATGATGAAGATGGAATCAATGGAGTCACTGAGTCTCACATGAACGCACGAGGGAGGCCACCAGCTGCGCCTGCTGCCTGCATATAAGAAGGGACAATGTGCCACGGGACAATCATGCACTTGTGGGGACTTCTAATCTTTTCCTCTCTACTTATAAACACACACATAAATATGTATATGGATATTATTATTATTATTATATTAAAAATATTATTATTAAATAATAAAATATATTTTATAAAATAATATTTTTTAATTTTATATATAGGTCATTGTTTAATAACCAACAATACTTATTACTTTTTATGTCTACCAACTACTAAATACATAAGTTTATATATATATATAATTGTTTATGAGAAAATATCCTTATCCTCTATCATTTTTATTTAATATGATTTTTTCTTTTTTAATATCCATTAAATTTAAATTTTATTTTATACTTTTCCTTTGACTTTTCGTCTCCAAATCCCGATTTACAAATATATAGCTTAAATGTACAATATGTATAACGTTATCGAAAATAATCTCTTTATTAATTAGAGGTAAAGTAACGCATTATCAAATTAGATCTCACGTTTTAATAGAAATATTTTTTTTGTTTGAAAATGTAAAAAATTTTGAAAACTTCATTTTCCATTTTTCTAAACTTTTTATTTTTGAGAGCAACACTCAAAAGATAATTATATATATATTTTAAATGTATGTGATCAATTAACTTAATTTGCACGTTGAAGAAAGCATAATAATTACAACTTTAACTATGTTTTCCATTTTGGTCTATAAAAAATCTTATTTGTCATATCATATTAATTATATATATGCAAATTCATAACATTTTCCAAAATGAGAAAACTAGCATTTAATGTTAATTAATCAATGAATCATCTTCTCCTCTTTAAAGGAGGAAGCTGCCAAGTACGTGCACACATGCACTTCCCTTTCTCCTTCACAAAAAAAGATAATCTCGCCTTCTCTCCAACCACTAATCATATTTTAACAAACCGATAGATATAGAGAAAGAAACAAATAGCAAGAGAAGATAAAAGAGCAAATTGAGTGATGAATAAGAGGGTTTGAGAGAGGAAAAAAAGGGTTGTATCTCGTGCATGTGTGCTTGAGGGGGTTAAAAATCATCGTCATCATCTTCTTCAACAATGGACAACTTAATATGGGCAGTCTTACCGACAATCTTATTGTCAACAATTATTCTCTACAGGAACTGGTTTGTTAGGATCTTCCTCAGATCATCATCACCAAACTACAAAACCCCACTTCCTTTAGGAACTCTCGGATGGCCATTTGTAGGAGAAACAGTCGACTTTGTTTCATCTGCTTACTCTGACCGCCCCGAGTCCTTCATGGATAAACGTCGACGCATGTGAGTATTAGTAACATGCATGTATACACACACATATATATATATATGTATGTATGTATGTATGCTATGATGGAACAGTAAGATAGATACTAGGTATCATGTCTTAGCTCATTTTAAGGTACATTTGTGAGTGCTTACTTCAGTTTCTTAGTCACTTCTGCTTAGTAATGATTTGTGACTTTTAGTGCTTGAAGAAAGTGATGTATTTTCTGTCTAATCAGCTAGCACTTGGGATTTTCTTTTTTCTGTCATATTATGATCAAACTATAGATGAAACAAAAAGATTCGAAGATTATGATCATTTTCTTGAAGGAAAAATAAAAAAGGGATGTGTGACACAGGTTTTATGGTGTTTGCAGGTACGGGAAGGTGTTCAAGACTCACATATTTGGAACTCCTACAATTGTGTCAACAGATGCAGAAGTGAGCAAAATTATACTTCAAAGTGATGCAAAAACCTTTGTGCCCTCTTACCCGAAATCTCTCACAGAGTTGATGGGAAAGTCATCGATCTTGCTCATCAATGGGAGCTTACAAAGGAGAATACATGGTCTTGTAGGAGCCTTCTTCAAGTCTCCACATCTGAAAGCTCAGATCACAAGAGACATGCAATGTTATGTTCAACAATCAATGGAGAGATGGAGAGATGACTGTCCCATATACATACAAGACGAGACAAAAAATGTCAGTCTTTCTTTATCCCTTCATGTGTGTGTGTGAGGGGCTATGCTATCCTTGAAGTTTGAATATCTGTCTTCTTTAGCTTCTTCTAAGCTCTCTTTGGATGCTCTTTTTTGAGATTAGTTCCGATGGCCATAAGAAAAAACAAAACATGTCACCTCTCTTTTAACCTATCTCTAGCTTTCTTCTTCTAACATTTTTACTAGTTTTTTTCTGATAAAAAATGACCATCTACTGGTCAACTTCTTCTGTTTTCTATAATGATTGATGTTTGAAATTTTACCTCTGGTTTGTACTTAAGTTTGACATGAGTTCGTGCTCAGTGGAGTAATGGGGTTTGCATGAAATCATGTTGTCTTGGAAATAAGACTCATGATGATTACAACTATGTTCTCCTTTCTAAAAGTTACCAAGAAAATAACCTTCTTCTGTCCCCAGATTGCCTTTCAAGTTCTTGTTAAGGTATTGATTAGCTTGGATCCTGGTCAAGAAATGGAGTTACTCAAGAAACAGTTCCAAGAATTCATCTCAGGTCTCATGGCTTTACCTATAAACATCCCTGGAAGTCAACTTTTTCGGTCATTACAGGCAAGTTAATCATGACCTAACTTCTCTATATATATTACAATAAATTTACTGACCATGTCGTGAAATTCCAGGCAAAGAAGAAGATGGCCAAGTTTGTCCAAAAAGTCATTCGATCAAAGAGGGCTAGTGGCATTTCAACTCCACCAAAAGATATACTGGAAGTTCTACTCAATGATGCTAATGAACAATTGACCGATGAACTTTTAGCAGATAATTTGATTGATATGATGATACCAGGCGAGGACTCGGTGCCAATTCTTATGACTCTTGCTATTAAGTACCTCTCAGATTGCCCGGTGGCACTAAAACAATTAAAGGTATGTTTCGATGCCCTCTATTCTATTAGTTTTTATATATAATCTGTTAAACATTATCCCACGTACTGTAGAGGAATGATAACATTCTAGCGTTCCTGTTGAATTTGAAAGCTTTATGTACATCGACATTCGTATGAATTTGACTGCTTTTCTGAAGTATGATCTACCCTTTTGGTTTATCATCAAAAGAATATGAAGAAACAAGTGTTATGTGTCCAATTCTTTCCAGGGAACGTGTAAGAGTTGTTCTCAAATTCTACTGTTTTTGGATTATCTGGTTGTCAATTCGATAGTTAGGTGACAAGTCAGTGTCATGTGTTCATTACTGCTCGTGTGACTTGTAACTATCGTTAGTACTCTTTTGTTTAGTTTCAGAGTTTCCCTCTTTCCCCATGCAATAGTATTATCCTTTAGTCGGTTGTTTAAACCTCTAGCTGCAATTCAGGAAGAGAACATGCAATTGAGAAGTCTCAAAGCTCAGCTTGGAGAGCCATTGAATTGGACTGATTACTTGTCATTGGCCTTTACACAGTCAGTAAGTTACTTGAACACTGTCGACTTGAAGAGACATAGGGTTTCAATAATAAGTTAAAAACCCTTTATTTTCTGTATCATCACAGGTGATTACAGAAAGTTTAAGGATGGGAAACATCATAATAGGGGTGATGAGAAAGGCCATGAAAGATATAGAGATAAAAGGGTACTTGATACCAAAAGGATGGTGTGCTTTTGCATACTTCAGGTCTGTTCATCTTGATGAAAACAACTATGAACAGCCTTACCAATTCAATCCATGGAGGTGGCAAGTAAGAAAAAACTTTTGTTTCTACTCAGTCACTTTCTATAACTTCTGTGTTTAGCTTATAAGGTTTTGGCGACTCACAGGACAAAGATGTAAGTAACTGTAACTTCACTCCTTTTGGAGGTGGACAAAGATTATGCCCTGGTCTAGACTTGGCCAGACTTGAAGCTTCTATCTTCTTACACCACTTTGTCACTCAAATCAGGTAAGTCCTGCCATGGCTCTATAGTTTCATTTTTTCTATAAACATCAGAAGAATGAACTTAGGGAAAACTTCAACAAGTACAAGCTAAATGAAGAAACAATTCCATGGAAGATCTAAACTTTGCGGGATCCAAAAAAACTGGTTTTGGCATTTACCATATAAAACCAGTCAAGCTTGAATCCTCATGGTTGTAATAAGTCCACATGTTTGATCTTTTTACCATATGAATAAAGACAAATACATGAAAAAAGACAGGATCCATGTTAGAGAAGTGACCCACATATGGAGAACTCTATATCTACTGTACATAATGTGACAATCAACCACATGAGGGAGACAAATCTATGATGATTCCTAGGCCACATGTGACAGAATAAGTAGGATGTTACTTGGAATTTAATTTGTGGGTCATGTAAGTGGCATACCCTAAAAGAGATTTTTGACTAGTCTAATGCATTGAAAACACGACTATGGATTGACCAGTCCTCCATCATAGGTATTGTAAAAAGTTAAAGCATTTTTGTTACTTAATCGAAAAGTTGGTCAAAGATATGATCCTATGTACAAGTAAATGATTGTTATGATATAACAATGTACAAATTTCTAGGCTAGGGTTGGTTCATGACGTAGGCAGACAATGAGATTATTGATATACATCACCAGCAAAATCCTATATATATATATATATATAAGTGAGGCTACGTATTATTAGACTTCTTCAGATCCTATTTCACTGCAAAATTTTAGACTGAGTGTGATGACAATGATCACACCAGAAAAACCCTAGTGATCAAAGCAACCCTAAATTCTGATTCCTCTTTAGTTAGAAGAGAGCAAAAGATCATGCTGGGCTAACTTGATTAACAAAAGATCATGTCTTTGATTTATCGATTGCTCTTATGCAGATGGGTGGCAGAAGAAGATACCATTGTCAACTTCCCAACTGCGAGAATGAAGAGAAGAATGCCAATCTGGATCGAGAAAAGAGAGGTGATCCCATCAGCTTCTCCTTAAGCACAAACTTCTGGCCTATAAGACAAAAGATTAAACAAACTTAGCTTCAAATAATACAAAACCAACAAGAGAAACGGTTTGAAAGAAACTGATGAAGAAAACAATAAGGAAACAGCCACAGCCCACACGTGTGGGGGCACATCAAGGAGGCTGACATATCTTGTCTTCTTCAATTAGGGCAAAATGCAAATTACAGACAATACATGTATATGTTTCTCTTTATATTCTTTATTATAATTTTTAGTGGGGACTACCCATTGAGTTATCAATTTTTTTGTTTTCTTTCATCAATCCTTTCCTTTTCATCTTAACCACAATATATAATTCTTGTAATTTATGGTGACTAAGGTAGTGATGTTGAGGGGTCCCATATGAATATGAAACATTGTCGTTTGGATAACATTCATTCTGGGTGGAGGTATATTTTAACTTAGCAAACTTATACAATTTGGATAAAGATGACATAAAATTGAAGATTGTGTTACTTTATGAGATTATTTCCTATTGGATCTCTCCAAGTCTTAAGTTTCGGCTGGATTTTTTACTGAGTTGTTATTGTTGTTATATTTTTTATAGAACTTGTTATTGAACCCCAAACTGGATTAATTATTGTGTATGCTCTTCATTTTGGTTTAGAAGAGCTAAGATATTTGTTAAGCTCGTCAAAACAAATTAATGATGTTCTAGCTATGGAGTTCAATATTTTTTCTGATGTGAAGAAGGAATGCTCTCCGTTCTACACGTTACCTGAAAAGATAACAGATAAAAGACTCAGATTAGTTATGAAAGGAATTTCTGTGATGCTAAAGTGATCACTTTAGTTGATTGAGTTTGGAGTTGACTTCATACTTTTTGAACAATAATTCATCATGTCATTGCCATTTAGCAAACTCAGTCAACTAAAGTGATCACTTTAGCATAACAAAAATTTCTTTCATGACTAATCTGAGTGCAATGACAGGATGAATTATTGTTCAAAAAGTATGAAGTCTACTCCAAACGTACTCAACTAAAGTGATCACTTTAGCATCACAGAAATTTCTATGATGCTAAAGTGATCACTTTAGTTGACTATGTCAAAGTGATCACTTTAGTTGACTGAGTTTGGAGTAGACTTCATATCTGTGATGCTAAAGTGATCACTTTAGTTGACTATGTCAAAGTGATCACTTTAGTAGACTGAGTTTGGAGCAGACTTCATACTTCTTGAACAATAAGACAGGATGAATTATTGTTCAAAAAGTATGAACTCTACTCCAAACTCAGTCAACTAAATTGATCATTTTAGTATCACAGAAATTTATGTGATGTTAAAGTTATTAGACCTTGTCCTAATTGCTTAAATTGTTTATTTGGTTAATTGTGTTTAATTTGCTTAATTGGTTCTTTGTGTTTGAGAG
>JAOQMQ010000005.1:3454150-3487219 GCA_027563845.1 Erythroxylum subrotundum | reverse complement strand
TAATTTATTTTTAAGTTTTATTTAATTTATAATTATTATTAGTGATAAAAAATTTATTTTTATTTTAAAAACAAAAAATAAAAAATCACAATAATTATAAAAGTTGAAGTAAATAAAATAACTAATTTAAAAAACTTTGAAAAAAAGTAGGGGAAGGAGAGGCAGGATGAAAAGTTAAAAATTTTGTAAAAACATCCCCTATTTTTTAAAAATTTCGGTATCGATCGACGTTTGGTCGATATTTTGAATACCTGCCAGTATTTACTAGCACCATCCGAAATCGACCGATACCGACCGGTACTTAAACTCGATACAACCGACCCCCCGTTTCGTATCAAATTTGGTCCAGTATAAAACGATATTATAAACCTTGCGACAAATTCTTAACTTACCTTATTACATCTCACTTTAATCTAATCAATTATTTACTAATCAAATGGCACTAAAATGTTTAAATGAAAATATGAAAAAGAATAAAAAAGAAATAAATAATTAAACTAGACTCATATATATATATATACACACACACACAAAAATTAATGATTAAAAGATTTAACCAGTTCAGTCGATTCAATTATAAAAGCCTTGAACCGTCCAACTTTTCGGTTTAATTTACTTTAATAACTCTTTTTGTTAAAAACCGATCAATTTATTAATTAATCAGTCAATTTTAATAATTAATATTTTTATAATTAAAATAAATAAATAAATTTTTATTTAACAAATTTTTAATTAAATTTTGAAGCATATAAGTAAGGATAATCTCTTTCAATTATATTTCAAATTCTTTAATTTTTCTTAATATTTAGTTAATTTTATAATGACCTATTAAACCTTTGAAACATTAAACCACTTTTGTTACCGATTTAACAGTTTTTTAAAACATTGGAAAACATATATATTATGTTTATTATTGTTCAATTTTCGGCCCAAGCCAACACCTTTAATTTCCTAATAACTTGCAAGATACAGACAATGTGTTAATACCCCAACCCAACAACAAAGCCCAATAGCCTAGAGTAAAAACGTAGTCGTTTAATCTGCTCAGCTATGTTCTCTCTCTCTCTCTTAACGTCACAGAATATAAATCGGTGAAATAAAGAAAACGCTAACTGGCCTAAACCTCTCAATTCCGAATCCAAATCAGAACCGTTTGTGGGTTTTTGTTCATCTCTTCAATCAGTAAATTTAATCCTAGGTATGTATCTCTTTCATGTTGATGTGCCGTCTTTTTTGGCATCGGATTTTATCTTGTTAAAGGAAGTTAGAAGAATTGTTTTCGAAGCTAAGATTTTTAGGGTTTTGATGAGACAGTTCGATGTTTTTGTTTATTTCTTTGATACTTTGTGCATGTGTTTGAGAGTTTATGGTTCTTGTAATGTTAATTGGATCAGAAAAAGCTTTTTATTAGGCTATTGAAAGCATAATTTTGATTCTAGGGTTCCAAGTGGATGTAAGTCAATATGATAGATGTGTGTGCATTTATGGGGTATACTTGCGTATACAATATGCGTGTGTAGTTTTGTCTTAGTTCATAGGATTCTGGTAGTGTTCGTTAGGATACTATAGGTAATGCATCCTAACTGTTAGTTTGAAGGTAAAATCGTTTTGCAGAGGTAATGGCAGGTAGAAACCGAATTCCCCGTGAAGCCTATGTTGACCGGCGTGGCTTTCCCTCTGAAAGACCTTTTGTTCGGGGGCCTCCTCTTCCACAACCACCTCCTCACCCTGTTTTGTTGGAGGAGGAGCTTGAAATGCAGCATGCTGAAATGAGGAGACTTTTGGGTGATAATCGCAGGCTGATTGAGGATCGAATGGCTCTTCAACAAGAGCTTGGTGCAGCTAAAGAGGAACTTCGACGTATGAATCTTGTCACTGGGGAAATCCGTGCAGAACAGGAAATGCGGTCAAGGGAGCTTATTGAAAAGGGTTTGAAGCTGGAAGCTGACCTCCGTGCGACCGAGCCATTAAAGAATGAGGTCATAAAGCTACAAGCGGAGGTTAAGAAGCTAAATAACTTGAAACAGGAACTCCACGGGCAAGTTCAGAACCTAAAGCAGGATGTTGCAAGGTTGCAGCATGACAACCAACAGATTCCTCTACTTCATAGTGAGATTGATGGCTTGCGCCAGGAGCTTATGCGTGCTAGGTTTGTGCTGTTTAGAAGAAAAAATATCCATTTTAATGCAATCTGGGATTTAACTTCCTTTTTTAATATAGCTGTTTTAGTGGGCTATGTACATAAATGCTAAAAACTCCATACATGTTGTAGAGCTGCCGTTGATTTTGAAAAGAAAGGAAACATTGAATTGATGGATCAGAGACAGTCAATGGAGAAGAGCTTGGTTTCCATGGCACGTGAGGTTGAAAAGCTACGTGCTGACCTTGCTGCTGCAGATTCTCGACCCTGGGGTGCTGGTACACATCTCTTTATGGCCTTGGAATTCTTGACTTTATTGTGTTAAAAAAATGTGTTGAAATGTTGTTTACTCATCTTAGAATTCACAAGACATGTTTTACTTCCTTATCAGTTATGGATGTTAGCCGTAGTTTCTTTTTCTTTGTAATGGAAGTTATGGAACAAATCCCTTGGTAATTTCTGTTGGTATGCTATATTCTAGTTTATGTTAGTTTTGTTTGACATTTTAACAATGCAGAATACTTGATTGATTTTATTTTATTTGTCCCTACGTTTCATATTTGGCTTTTGACATCATTATCTTGGTATGATTTGGCTTAAGGTGGACCATATGGAATGAAGTTCAGTACTCCAGATGGGGGTTTCCCTACGCCATATGGGGATGGATATGGTGCTTCTGTGGTAGGTGTACTTCATTCGCTGTAATTTTTGGATTCTTTAATCAGTGAGCATAGCATTTTGACATTTTTCCTTTCTTCTTTCTGTTACTTTTTTCCATGTCCTTTAGGGTGGTCCTGACAAGCGTCCCATTTATGGTTCTGGTCCTGCTTCATGGGAGAAGTCACGGATTCCTCGTCGTTGAGTTTATTACTTTTCAAGTTCAAGAAATTCGAAGCGTTTCCTAAGGCAACTTGTTGTCCAGTTTAAAATTTCAAAGGCGAGCAGCGTGTTTTGTATTTGTGTGCATGTGACACTAGTTATACTTTATCTGAATACATGCTAATTAAGTTTCCAAAGTAGGGTTATCATTTTCCTTTGGTAGGAAAAATAAAGATAATATTGTGGTTACTTCAATTCTTATCGGTTCTCTTTATATGCCTTATACTTTTACTATAACTTTTTCTGTTCCAATTTGTCCTGTCATATTTAGTCAATTCACTATCTTCAAACTAAAAGTTTGAGATGTGGAACTCAGCAGAAAGTAAGTTTTTCTGTTGTTGTGTATTAATCTTGTTGGCTCCTTTCATTAATATTGCTGGTGGTCAGAAGTTGGTTGTGATCTCCATCGATGCAGCCTACACAAAAAATTTGTATATCTAGGTCGCGAAGTCTTTCTTTTGTGTCTAACTATAAAGAGCGATGTCAGCAATGTTTGATGGGCTAGTGGTTGTAGTTGTTGCTTTTAGGTGATGATTATACGATTTTGGAGTTTGGTTCGTAAAGATAGAGTTTCTAAGTTACATTTGTAGGTTAAGGAGATGGTATAAACATGGGAGATGTAATGCCCTATGCAATAATGATCCACTACTGCTGATAATGAATTATAGGGCCTGCTTCTCATTCTATGTTCCCCTTAGTTTTGTAGCATTGAAACTCCAGATTAGAAAATTATTGGAAGAGACAAATGCTTTAAGGAGCATGCTGTTGAGATAAAGTGAGCTATTTTCTGCACTTATCAGAATGACGTGCACGTATGTTTAGTGATTAGGACGGTATCTGTCATTTGTTCTTGAGAATATAAATACACTATAGGGCATTGCCTTTTTTAAGAAAATTTGTGCCCGAGTGAAGTGCACAAATTAGGTATAGTTCCTTCTGATGGCTCGTTTCTTTCAATCTGAGAGTTTGGCCCTTGACAGCTCTGATGTGTACAATGATTTGTACAAATTATGGTGGAGATGTGCTAACTTTTGTGAATATTGTCCACGATATTGTATATTTCTACTATGGATGTAAGAAATTTTAGGCCATTCATAAGAAGTGGTTCTCTCATCCACATTTCTTGGGATTGTGACACTCCACAATTTATCATATCTCCAGCTGAGAATCTGGATGTATTGTATAGATAAAATAGAGGGTTGCAGAGTGGAAAATAAGCATGTGAAAGTAGTGGAGAGTGTAGACAGTATGTACGTTATTTGATGTGAGATGTGGAGGAACCTATGACATTCTTTCAACATTTCAAAGTTTACGGATGGAGGAAAGTTAGTACCATAATTCTGGATTTAAAATTATTTCCAATTTGCCTGTCAAGTTTCAATCAGCTTCAAGCCTTTCACAAGTTGGGGACGCCTGTAAAGAGCATGATCTATCTCTCGACTTTGTATTTTCAGCGTATCATTAAATTAGTCATTCATCTCCAGAAATACAAGTTGCTTCTTCTTCTATCAAAATGCTTGGAATTTCTGAAGATGAAAGACGTGCCATGGGAAGAGAGGCAGACTACTAAAAGATTATAGGCAAGTATTTTGTCTTTGTTATATGGGTTTCTTGGATCTAACCTTTGTCCTTTTCATCATACTTGTCTAATGGGATATTTTTAGTGCTTATATTTTGTCCTCATCATATTAGTTGTTAAATGATTGTATAGGTCATGTATAGGTCAGTTTACAGATTTTAGAGAGCTGTAGCATTGCAGATCCAATTCTAGTTGCTTGGCCATTTGTATGGATTTTCGCTCGAACCTATTATAGCGCAGTCAATAGAGTTTTAGTACTGCCTTATTTGGGCAGTTAGTTGATAAACTTTGCAATTAATTGGGGATGGATCAATTTCGAAAATTGTCACACTGGATAAAGGTGAAGATAGCCATAGATTGCTTGGTGTTGCTTTTTATAATTGAGTTGAGAACTATGATTTGGTACGTGCAAATATTAGTCACTGTTGCAGTTTTCAAGGATGACAGTATATGGCATCTGGCAGGTTCAATGTTTTGTTGGATAGTTGGAGGTCTCTTGCTTGATTCTCATGACTTTTGCAGTCAACGAGAACTAGGTATAAGCTTTTTCAATAGACTTGAACGGATATGGGATGCTTGAGAGTCAGCAAAGTAGTGATACCTTGCTATGGAGATCAGAAGGCTTTGTAATTGTTTAATAAATTTGTTTGATGCCCGTCAGACCCATTAGTTCCATATAGCTTATGAAAATTGTAGGGGGAGGTGAAGTCTCTGTTTGATTGCAGTTAATGTTGTTACATAACCCCATACCTTTTTTTTCCCTACGAGAATTAAATGGGTGGGTAGAGAACTTCATCAAAGTACAGCAATGCATATTTTATGCAATACAAATGGAGGATGGAGCTGCTGTTTTTATCATCCATCTCTAATCTTCTTTGAAGGGTATGTCACCTGGAACAATCCACACCAATTCCGCTCATTCGGATTTAAGCTTTTTGCTTAGAGAAGACCAAGTACAACTGACCTGCGTGGATGATAATAGTTGCTAGTACTAGTTTGTGAGCCTCGTTTCAGTGTAAGTTACTTTGTAATGAAATGACACAATAACTGCCTTCTTAATCATGGTTAGTGGACATCGATCTTGCCAGGATGGCTTGATACTTTGAGGATGCTGCCTAAAGTGATTCCAGGGAAGAGGAATTGTATGTCAATATGTTTATAACAAGGCTTACAGTTGTGAACCTTGTATCGTTGTTGGTTAACTGTCTAGGCATTGCTCGACTGAAGTGTATGCTTTGTAATTTTACGAGGAAGGGATAGCTGAAACTTCTGAGGCCTTTTCTATCGGAGGAAGCTTTAAAGATGTCATCCTGGGACGGATTTGATTGTGCAATGTGACCTTGGGTGGAAACAATAGCAGCTACTACTGTGATGGAGATATGGGCCACAATTTATGGGATGTGGAATGATATTGGCTGTAGTCACTAAATAAACTAGTTTTTGGTACCTTTATAGGAGTAGTTCAGTGCATATTTATTTTTGTTGCATTGTTATTATTGCATCTGCTGTAAGTTGCAATTTTTTATCTGTTGTAACAATTTCTCATGTTTTGCAGGTAGTTAAACAACCTTTGTCAAAAAGATGAATTCAGGGATCATTATGTCTTCTTGTTGGAACTGGCCCGTGAACTTTATCAGGCAATGTTAAACTTTGGTACTTTCCTTTTGCACCTACGCCATAGATGTCATGGAGACTAAGAACGCTGGGCTCGGAAGCTGGTTCCAGAAATGAATCAAGGTAATTTTACTCATGACAGAGGTGCCTATTGTTATGTGATATTAGATGTTGTGGAAGTTCTGTTAACATTTTAAAGTTTGATGCATTTCTTGCAAAGTACATGTTCAGGCTGATTTCTTGTAAATAAGTGATAAGATGGCCTTTGCCTTAATTACGTTGCACCTTTAGTTCCTTTGGTTGGACATAAAATGCGTAATGTAGCTCCTTACATCATGTCTAAAATTTTGCTTTAGTTAATGTAGTTAACATTACATAGTGTAGCTTATTTGATCCCTAATGCCTAACATCTTCATTGCCATTTCACCCTCTGTCCTGATATGAACTGAACTGTAACTAGAAAATGGTCCTGCATCTAAGGTTGATTCTATCTGAAGGGAAACAAAACTAATCTGCCACACTTGAATTGTCTATTGATTGCAGATTGCTCTGTGGAAGCCATCAAAAACTGGCTTCTCTGGTATTTTGGAATGATCTCTTCTCAATTTTGGATTTGCTACTTCCCCCATCGGTCTTTTTCTGCACCTCAACACTCTTCAAAAATGTTTCTTAGGTCACTACATCTTGAGCTGTAAGTATACGTTCCATCGATCAGTCTGATGAAATCGTTTTGCAGATGTTTTCTTCCTCTTGAATCCTTCAAGTCTCACAACAGGGCTGTACTATTGATTTAAACTTTGTCTTCAACAATTCATGTTTCCATAAGGACCCCAACTAAAACCTCACAAAATTTATCAGAAGAGTCGTTTCACATGCTTTTTGAGCCTTAGGAGAAGAGAACAAGAAGCGATGAGACTGACTTTACAGCCATCATAACATGTTAGTCAAAGTGGAGTAGCCCTTTTGCAGAGAAAAGCAGAAAGGCATTCGACCAAGTTGGATTGAGATGTACTTGATTCTACAAAAGCAAAATGGTTCAAGCCATGTCCATATCAAGTAATATAATTGAAGAAATGCATAATAAATAAATATTGATTTAGAGATGGTAGGAAAGTTGATTAGAGTTGGTTTGATAAATAGTTTTTGAATTTGACCAAAAATGGAAAATTGGATATGCTTTGATTTGAACTATAATTTAATCAGACTTCAATTTAGACTCAGTCATTATTATCCTATTGAGATGTGATCGGACTTTAGTTTTAACTATAATTTCATCGAATTAAATTAAATAATTTATTTGAGTTTTTTTCTACAAAATTTTGGAATATATATATATATATATATAAAGAAGGCGACAGACATAATATCATGATTTTGATATTGAGTAGCCTCTTCTGTATTCTTTCTATTGGTTCTTCCCAAGCTTTTTGGTGGTATGGTAATAATTACTTCAATCATAGATTCCAGAGCGGAACCACACAGCTCAATTGATACAGAAAAGTTCATAACTTGTTTAGATGATATCAAATACTACCAAACAACACACAAGAAGTCAAAATTAACTATTTTTTATAGGAACTCACTCCTTGACCTCGTGGATGCCATTGCCATTGATGAAGCTTTCAGAACCGGAATTTGGGTCCTGCCACATGTAAGTGCTGTGTGCCGTGTGAAGCTTTTACAATGTAGGGAAAAGGTTGGGTTTAGCTCAAGTTTCCGAGTAAAATGAAGCAGTGCCCTTATCACCAACGGGCCAGCTATGGTATTATTATCTTAGCCGTCTCTTTATCATTGCCGTCCCTACCAAGTTTAGTGTGGTCTTATCCTTACAAGAGTCCAAACCATGCTTTGTTTGAAGAGTAGTTAGTTGTGTCTTTTGAGAGGGTCCCAATTCATATATCTGATATACATATACATCCAAGGATTTTAATCTAATAATCAATTCGTCCAAGCAAATTGCCTTGATTTTGATCCGTTGGATGGATGGATGGATGATCCATGGTTTTCTTGATTGATTCTTCAAACCATTATTTTAAGGAAGCAACAATGAAGGAATTGGTCCAATTGCCTAGAATTTTCAAGGTTTAGATCTATGTTTCTCATCTCTTGAAGAGCTTATGATCAAGACATTAGGAATGCATATTGATCTAAGTTGCTGAAATTCTCAAACCTTTTTTTTGCTTTGATGAAAGATTAGTGAAGAAAGACTATGCCTAAACATTTTATTTTAGAACCATAAACACAAATTATATAATTGGAACTTTGATTGAAAACACATGGCCATTGTCCCAGCTTAAACTTTGTATTAAAGAAAAGAATATTCAACAAATCAAAAATTTCCCTATTTTAATTAACAATATTCTTAAGAATTTCTAAACTAATCCCAAGCATAGATATACATGTAATAAACCCTAATTTGATCACTGAATCAATCAAAAGTATGCTAAATAGTGTTTATAATCAAAATTTAAGGGATCTCAAGTGATAATACAAGCTCCTGAAGAACACGCCAAACTAGAGCAAAGATCAAATCTAATGACTTTACAAGCCCATTACTATATGTGAGATCAAACCTCCATCAAACCTCCCACATTCACTTTATAAGTATAGGTTTCTATAGTTTACAACAACCTCTTTGCATCAATCTCTCCACGTTCTCTCTTCTCAACGCCATACAACTCACACCCTCTTCAAACAACAACAAAACCTCCCAAAGTTCAAATCTTTACGGCGACCCACATCACCGGAGCCATCTCCGAGCACCAAGGGAGCCTCACCGGAGGAAGATGACAACGTACGGGACCATACCAACCTCGTCGTCCCCTGGAGTTTCAACGAACTTGGAGTACATATCTCGAGCCAAAGAACGTATCAAAGCTGGCTTAGGAGCTCGCAGACCATGGAAAGTGATGTTTGATTTTCATTCTTTTAAGTTGCCTGCAAATTTCCAAGAAGCACTAGCTCGTGTAAGGACCAACGTGGCTTACTTTCGCATGAACTACGCGATGATAGTGCTCTTGATAGTCTTCCTGAGTCTTCTATGGCACCCCGTATCGTTGATAGTGTTCATAGTTCTGATGGCTGTGTGGCTTTTTCTCTACTTCTTACGTGACGAACCGTTGGTGGTTTTCGGCCGCATGATCGACGACCGTGTGGTGCTGATCGTCTTGTCGATACTGACTATAGTGTTTTTGTTATTGACTCATGTGACCTTGAACGTGTTGGTCTCGCTTTTGATTGGCGTGGTGGTTATTTTGGTTCATGGGATGATGAGGAAGACTGATGATCTGTTCTTGGATGAAGAATCTACTGGTTTGATGACTACTACTGGTGTTCCTCCTCCTCCTTCTTCTTCTTGATTATGAGATTCTGTCTGATAATCTATCGTAATCTCAGTTCTTTCATTACATTCTAAGCGTGTGTCATGTTTCCAAATACTATATTGAAGTTACTGGTTTTTTAGTTAGTTGAGATTGATGATCAATTCCCATTTTTGTGGATCTAATTTCTGAGATCTTTCTTCTTTCTTTGCTTTTATTTATGGAGGTTGCTGAATGTTGAAAACCTACTGGTCTAGTCTTGGCTACTTGGGTTTGCTTGGACTGGTAGGTGATAGGAGAAGCAAATGCATCATTATTTAGTTGAATTTGGTAAATAAGTTGAAATGATTTTTGTTGCAAGGGATCCTTCCTTAAACTGGGATTGGACATCGAATCGGAAGTTTTATTAGTCACCGATTTAACCGGTTAAACCGATGTGACGTCATAATTTTGCAATAATTATATATAATATTAGTAATATTAAAAAAATAGAAAAATATATCAAATAATATAAAAATATTTAAAATAAAAAATAAAATATTTATTGAACAGGTTCCATTGGTTCGACCAGTCAATTGACCGGTTCTCACTGGTTCAATTAGGGACCGATTTTTAAGAGTCAACCAGACCGGATAGTCGACCGAGCACCGGTCAAATCGGCCGGTCCGGTCCGGTCTAGTCTGATTTTTAAAACAATGTTCCTAATGTTCGATTATTGAAACCAAATGTTATAATTGAACCAATTCTCAATGAAATACTGTTCATAATTATTAATTACATCATCGTTAATACTCAGTTGTAATCTCGCTAAGTTGCGAAATTTGGTGAAATTCGATAATACGCAGCCTTTCTCCTACGTAATAGAGAGACTGTTTTCAACATTAATTACAATTATACATATTTAAATATGGTATCTTAAAATAATTTAATCATTTTATTTTAAAATTCGAATAATTTTTTTAGTTAAGAACACTATTAGTAAACTCAAATTGGACAACTAGTGTCCTTCTGAACTTAAACCTAAGTTATATTTAGAGACGGTAATATGGCCTCAGTTTGGGCCTACCTCCGCCGGGCTCGCGTTGGCTAAGCCTCCAATCGGGCATTCGACTCTATTTTTGAAAATTTTGGGTTTTGAGTTAGACTCAGGCTGTCTAGGCCTGGCTCGAGTTAAGGCCCAATAAGTAATAACAATCTGATGTCTCTTTAAAATTTTAATTTTTAAAAAATAGTTTGAGTCAAACTTAGTAGGCCTTGGTCGGGCCTTAGGCTGGGCTTAGGCTCCCTGCAGCCGGCCCAGCCTATTGCCACTAAAGAGTGTTCTATTAGCATTGTTTTGATATTTCTGAATATCACTAATGTCCATTTCTTTGATCACTCCACTTAGCTTATGCAGATACGTTTACTTGTTGAGCTGGACCTATTTCAGGTATGGTCATTTGGGCTGCGGTTCTTGCTAGGTTACTAACTTTTTACAGGCCTGCACGAAATAAGGCTGAAGTGGTCTCCTCCTCTTGTAATAACACCTTTTTTTTTTTTTAAGGGTAAAGGAAACTTCCATTAACCATATAAATGAGTTAAACAAGTAGGGATAGACACCCAAACTTTCAAACGAAAGAAATTGCAAGATGCTCTAGTAAGTTCATGAGCTCCCACATTTTCTCGTCGATTAATCCAAACAACAGAAATATTAGAATTACTTTCCAACATTAATTGACAATCCTTAATAATTTCCCTAAACTCTGAATGATCCTCTTGGTGTGATTTAATGGCTAGCACGACAAGTTGAGAATCAGTAAAGACACTCCCCACATGTTGCATGTTGTTAACCGTCCAAATAAGAGCCTGTCGAACCGCTAAGGCCTCCGTCACTAACGTTGAATGTAGATCATCAAACAATCCAGAAATTGCATGTTGAAAGAGACCTTCAAGGCTTTCAATGATAAAGCCAAACCCCGATATTCCCATACTCTTAAATCTTGCCCCGTCGACAAAAATATGTCATTCATCCAAGCTATCTGCTGCACTTTGTCTTCTCCCAGCAGCTATAAAACGATGACAATAAATCAAACTCTGGTTCGAGTTCAAGCTCGATCTTTAAATTAAAAATAGAAATTAACATTATTTTTTTTGTAAAATGGTGTCATTTTCTTTACGGTTGTCATGCTTTTAGCAGTGTAGTTTTCATTATAGTTGTCAGGATTCGGGTTATGCTGAGCATAGGTAGCTCAGCCTGAGTCTGAGACTAACTTAAGCCCTAGGCTTTAACTAGAATAAAATTTAATTAGGTCGAGTTAGAATTAAAAGTTAAATATTTTTTAAAAAATATTAATTTTAAAAACCCATTCATAACATATATTCAAAAACTTAATTAGAACAAGTAAAAATCAAAAGTTTAACCAATGTTTTAAGAACCCACCGAAAGTTAAGTCGATAAAACAAAAGGTTTAAGATTTAAAAGATTCAACCAACATTAAACTCTCATAAAATCGGTTAAAAATTGAATAATTTAAAATATGCTTCAAAGAGATTACACTTACACAAAAAAATTGAAGTTTAATTAAAAAATGAGATTGTTAAATAAAAATTTATTTATTTATTTTACTTTATAAGAATTTATTATTTAAAAAAACACCGATTAATTAATAAACTGATTAATTTTTAACAATAAAATTTATTAAAATAATCGAACTAAAAAGTTAAAAAATAAATCAAAAAGTTAACCCGGTTGAACCTTGGTGTGCTCTATCTAATCTATTTGATAAACCAATAATTCAGAATTAAATGAATAACTCGATCCAAGTTCGGTTTGCAGATCTATACGTGTCTCCACTTCTAACCAATCATCCTCTTCAGGATTAAGCACCAGGATATAAGAGTTCCTAGATTTCTTATTAAGTCACATGACAGAGATCTTAAGAAAGGCTGATCAGAGAATCATGAAACCAAGTACTGAACAAAACAAGTCTTGAGTTTGCCCTTCATCCAGGCAATGCAGGTAAAGCTGCAGGTGATCTTGATACTGCCTCATTGGGCATTGAGCAGTCAAACTCAGACAACTAATTTCCATGACAGGGTCTCTGAAGATCATCTTCTAAATCCAGGTTGTATATAAGACAAGCACAGAAACCAATTTGCTCCTGTGTATAACATAAAGAACGAAGACAAAACTTAGGTTGTCTCTATGTTGCAATGGAGAAATGAACCTTTGTCTTATCTCTGAAGCAAGTCATTATGAGATTCAATGTCTGGACTCATTGGATCTGCTTTTAGACATTTGAAATTCAAAATTAAGATAAGAGGGTTTCTTCTTCGTCTTCTTCCTTTTTTCAGTTTTGAATTTCAACCCCTCATTAATACCTTTAGGCTGCTTGCTTTCCTCTTATTTGCTTCTTCAGACAAGACAAGATCTCAGGATGACCTTTTTGTCTGATTTTGGCCCTGTGTCCTACCAAAGAGCACGAGTTAAGAACCACATACTTGATAAATAAATGAGGGGAGAGGGACGCAAAACATAGACGAGCTTCATTGATTTACCAGAAAAATTACAGAGCATTACTACCCCTCTTTCTCTTCAACTATACAACGCAATATCAAGATGGCATTGAACGTAAATATTAAAGGCAAAAAGGAAATGTATTGAATACAAAATGAACAGAAGATTTTCTGCATCCCACAGTTCAGGATGGGTTAGCTCTTTAACGCATTGTCTTGACATGATATCTTCCTAAACTTATCCCTATCGAAGAATGCAGCTCTTGGTGACTCAAGCGAGAGTTTCGTACTGAACCCTTCAAATGCCTCGATCGAGTGAGGACTGCTGTAATGTTGCTGCTGCTCCATCCACATCCGGCCACTCCGACTCCCCACGTCATAACCAGGTGACATGTAGTTGCCATCCATAAGCATGTCACCTTCTAGTATGCGAAGAACCTGAACAGAAACAAATAGTTTATATAATCATTGAATTTTCGAACTTCCGTATAAACTATTCTAAACTTCCAGGATTGAGTTCCAAGTGAGAATGTTGGACATTCAAACCCTTCTACTGAAATCTTAAACTTAGTCATTTCTTTCCATGTCTGTAATCTAAGTCAACCACTGTATTCTTACAACTTCTATTCATGTACTGAGAATTAGAAAATAATCCTACTGAAGAAATTGCTCCTGAAATATTTGTGAAGAATTACAAACTGCTTGGCTACTCAGGCAACTGTAAGAGTGGTTTCAGCTTTAAACTGTCTTTACCTGTGACAGTCGAGGCCTAGAATGGGGATCCCGTCTTATACACAGTGATGCGGCATGTAACATACAATACACCTCCTGTTCGGAATAGTGATTCTCCAACCTTGGATCAATCAGATCATGTACTGCATATTCTTCAAGCAGAGGACGTGCCTGCCCCATATCAAGAATTGTAACAATTAAAAAGAGGTCATATAAAAGCTGAACCTAAACATTGAGACAGGCTATCTCCACATATTTCTAGTTCTTCCCTAAACCTTTTATATTGGAATCATTTGTCGTTATAAAAGAAATTAAGAAAATATTAAACTCATTCATGAATTATACCCATTCAGTCAGGCACTGTTGACCCTTGGGCCGGGTAAGATCTACTGCTTTTCTTCCTGTAACAAGTTCAACCAATACCACTCCAAAGGAATAAACATCAGCTTTTTCCGTAATTTGACCACTTTGAGCGTACTCTGGAGCCAAATACCTACAGGAAATCAGAATGTTCATGCGAATCCTATAACTGAGCAAGGAAAGAACAAAGTTTAAGCAAATTTTGCTATTAAAAGTTACCCAAATGTTCCAATGACTCTTGTTTCAACTCCAGTATCTCCATCAGGCTGCCACCTTGCCAGCCCAAAATCCCCTACCTGTCAAAACAAAACATAAATAAATCATGAAAACCCAGAGGTTAACACCTTCAGCTTCCATTGATATAGTTGAAAAGCAGTTAAATAGGTTTTAGGAAATTCTGAAAGGGACATGAAACTTGTTGCTTCTAGAGTTTAAGATTGTAAGCACATTGAAATTAAGTAGAAAATTTCCAAGTATAGCACAACCTTCTATACTGATCATTTTGTATCAAGAATATCTCAAAAACATTCAAGGATTTGCTTTGAACTAGAGGAGAAACAAAGAGAATATCTCACAAGTGGCTCAAAATCATGGGTAATGAGGATGTTATTGGGCCGCATGTCACGGTGAACAATGCAACCCACTCTGCACTCTTCATGAAGATATCGTAATCCTCGAGCAGCTCCAACAGCAATTTTCTGGCGTGCAGACCATTCTAATGGCTTCATCTGATTCCCTAAAACATGAACCAAATATCTTGGTAAATTATAAATGAAAAAGGTCCAACACTTCAATTAAAGGTGCAAGAATCATGAAGAGAAATCAATGAATACATTAGTTACGTTAATGCACCTGCAACTGAATGAATACCACGTTAGGAAAACAACTACGTTTCCAGTTTATTCTAAAGACTATATAAAGTAATTAAGAGGCTTGAGAATACCATAATTTCTTTAACTACTACATATATTCTGCAATAACAGAAATCTGCTATGTAAGTATTGAGTTCCTTAGGAGGGACCATAAAGAAATTACCATAGAGATGAGAATCTAAGGATCCATTGCATATGTATTCATACACCAATAACCTTCTTTTGTCCTCAATACAGAATCCAATGAGCATAACAACATTCCGATGCTGAGCACAGCTCAGAACTTCCACTTCAGAGCAAAATTCAAGATCCCCCTGGGAACTAGCCAATTTGTGCTGCTTGACAGCAATTGCCTGGCCATCTGGCAACACACCTCTATGAACAGATCCAAAGCCTCCCTCTGCCAAGAAATTAGCTTGCGAAAATCCGCCTGTAGCAAGCTCCAACTCAGCATAACTAAACCACCTTGGAGGTTTTCCAAAGACTGGTGCTTTATGTTGGCATATTGAACACAAAGGAGGGGGGCCAGGTGGTGCATTTCTGGATAATGATATTGCTTCTCTCACGTCTCCGCCTAAGTCTAAATTATTCCTACAGCTAGGCATTTTGATTCCAGTTTTGTTATCAAGTTTGGAGATCTTGTCCAACAAAGCCTTGGCAGCTGATGCTTGAGCCATTTGATGTGAGGGCATCTGGGAACTAATAAATTCTCCTATCCACGGTTCAAATCTCAAACTTGCAGAAGCTGAGGGTAAATCTTCATTTTCTGTGTCTGAACTAGATCCATCATGACCCCTGATTTCCTTGGTTACGAATGATTGTTCTTTCTTGAGGTCTCCATTTGTTTCTGAAACAAAGAAAGGTGAAGCTCCTGGATCACTGGACACTGAAGAAGTACATGCTTCAGTAGCAGTAAATGATGTCCCTAGATCTGGACTACTTGTCGGGGTCACAGCTGGTCCTTGTATGGCATCTAAAGAATCATTCTTATCCTTCAACTGTTCCTCAGGAGTGCCATTGAGTTCAGAAGGCAATTGAACAGCTACGTCAGCTTCTTTGGAACATCCAATCAAATTCAGCCGGAGAACTTTTGGCTGGGAGCGCTTCATAACCACTATGTTGCATTCTAGCTCATCCATGCAGCATTTTTCCTCATTCTTCAGCTGTCTGCAACAGAAAATGAATAAAATAAATAAATCAGAAGCAAGTAAAATTTTCACAAAAACAAAAATGAACTAACAAGAAAGAAGACACATAACTAATAAATTTAAGAGGCAAAAAATTCTTCTAGTAAGTATAGATCGATTACACAGAAAGTGATTTACTTGTCTAATACAACCCAATTGGCTTGAGCTTTCTTGGCCGCAGTTGCTACTGCCCCAGAAGGTGACCCAGAAACAATCTTTATCTTCACATTGATCTGCCACATTTGGCGACAATTTGAAACTGCATTACGATTCACATATAAAACCTTCAGAATCCACAAGTGCATAAATTGAGGCACTCACCTTGTTTGGGTCATAAACATCATGCAGCTGCAGGATCATCTGGGAGCAGGAATCAGTAATATCACCTTTCTGCTCTGAGGTTGCTCCTGCGTTAGACTTTCGGTGACCACTTGCACAGTCCCCAGCAAATCTCGGGAAGCCCCATAACCTTCGGCCTGAAGAATTGAGGGAAACAAGTAGATGTCAGTATCCTGCATATCTAATAAAGCATGGATCTTTTTCTCAACTGATCTTTCATAAATCATAACTTAACAAGAGAACAGAAACAATAACAAAAGATGAGTTTCTAAGCCGACATTTACGATTCAAACTTTGACAAAGCCTGTGGAGCAAAGTCAAAAAGATCAAAAATGGTACCTGAACTTTGTGAAGGGACAACCACGAGCAGAGTAATGCAGTCCCCAGGTTGCACAACATGAGTCAAAGCCCACACCAAAGCAGTCTTTGGAATTTCCTTAGATGCCTTAACAGCAACAACAACAACCTTATCGGCGACATCAGAGCCGCCTTTCTCTTGCTTCCCTCGCTTCTGTTCTCTACTCATCACCACCACCACCACCACCAAAAGTATCAGTGCCAAAACGTATCACAATCTTTCTTTTACTCTAACAAGCCAAATGCTCAAAATCGTATCAAAGCCACTACAATAATAGAGGCCACAACAAAAACATGGGCATACGACACAGAGACATTGTTCTCAATTATTTATCTGCCCCCACCATGTTGGATCAAAGACATGTACAGAAGACAATAAAACTACAGTCCCCCGGTCGTAGCAAAAGCAGACAACAAATTCATGGACAAGAACTTTTTCACCAGTTCAACAACATCCTCCAACTATAACTGGCAGAAAACAAATTCAATCCACTACTTGCCCTTAATTTTTCTCTCTCTACCTGCTTGATTCTCTGATAGTACACCAAAAATCTTCAAGATCCAGAACAACCTTTTCGCTCAAAAAGAAAGAAACTGATTCGACTGGCTCAAACTTGCTTAAAAATCAATTCTTTACACGTTGTTTGGCAAATTGTGAAAAAGACACCACCCACCGAAACTAGACATTACAATCTATAATCATCATCTCTGCTTTTTCTCCGAGCCTTCAAATCAAAGAGTCAAACTGGTGAAAGGAACAGCTCCAAAAGGTGAACTTTTTAAAGTCCCAGATGAGCAATGCCTCTCACAGATTCTCTTCCCTCTTGTATCCAAACAAAACGAATCAAATCACACACAAACGGCCTCTGAGAGAAAAGGATTTGACAACAGAATCATCACCATTCTTCCGCATTCTAAACTGAAATAAGCTCTCCTACGTCTCAAACCCCATACCCTGTTGAGAATGAGAACAAATTAACTTCTTTCGTGCAAATCAGAGTAAATTATTAAAAAAACAGGACAAGATTTTTACATAAAAAATACAGTTATATATGTTAGAGCAAGCTTAACAAACTTCCATTAAGGAAACAAAAGAGAAAGAAAACAAAAGCCAGTTTGTCCTCCAGGAAAATGTAAAGACAGAAACAAGAAAAACCAACAAGATTCCGTCAACACAAAATGATTTAAAAATTTTAACCACCACTTATAGAAACAAACATCTTAGCTCAACAACAGCTCGACTTCGCGATATCAAAAACAAAAACAGAACTCTGGTGAACAGCAGAAGAAAACCAAAACCCATTTTCTTAGATCCAAAAACATGTTCAAAACACTTAACTCGTTTGCTCCAAATTTTCACGCCAACCAAACACTAAACAACAGAACAAAAACAAAGGAATACCTGAAGACAATGTGTTTAGAGATAACACAAATCGACGTATTGTGAAGAAGAAAGACACAATACAGTAGAACAAGACTACCAGCTACTGCGTTTTGAGACCTCAAAATGCGATCGCTGATCAGCTTTGGAGTCTGTAGCGAGTGAGAAAGAGAGAGAGACATTAGTTTTATTATATAGAAAAAAAATTAATAAGAAAACAGATTTTTTTAGTATTAAGAATAACAGTAAAGTCCAAAACTTTAAATAAATTACATTTTGGGGTTCGCAAATTACTATACAGATTTTTAGCAGATTTGGCTTTTATTGATCGCCGTCGATCATATAAAAAATGGGTTTGGATATGTATACAAACTTCGGAAATGCCACTCGACCATACTCTTAATTAATATATCATAATTTTTTTAAAAGTCGAATTCAAAACAAATCTTTTAATTAAGAAGTGAAATGAGTATTTTTTAAATTTTTATTTGCATTAAAAAAGTATTTTTTAAGTATTAAACTTATATTAACATAATTTTAATTCCTACAAACAAGTTTTTTTTTAACGAAGAAATTCGCAGTTATTATCATTTAGATACATACTGAATAAACTTACGAATTGACGCAATAGCCTGCAAATCACGTCAACTAAGTACTCCATACTAAGCAAGCTTTATACGACAGGCTCGATCGAGAGAACGTAAATAGGGAGATTCAAACACATAACTTTTTGACCCATGCCCCCAACTCCACCAACTCGAACACCCCCAAAGAGCAAGGATTCATTATTTCTAATTAATAACTTTTAAAATTCATTTAATAAAATTAATAAATTCAAATAAGTATTTTCCTATATTTAAGTAAAAATACAAGTTGAAATTATATCCATAATAGTTATAACTATATTCAAATTTTATGTTGCAATTTTATGACCCTAAACAACAGTGACAATAATAATTTAGTACAAATTTCGCTGACGCGTAAAATTTAAAGAGGTCCAATAGTACACAATCTTATCCCTAACTTGTAGAAATACTATTTTTAAATTGCAATTTTATGATACTACATATTATTATCCAATTATAATAAAGCATGGAAACAAAATTAAGAATCATGATTAATTAACAAGTTTAAAATTTATTTAACAAAACAAATTTAATGAAAATTAATAAAAATAAATAACTAATTTGATTATTTTCCTAACTTTTAGAAGTTGGAACCACATATGATATGGTTCCAACTACAATCAAATTTAATGTTTCCTTACTATTAGTTAGGAATAAGATTATGTATTACTGAATCTTCTTAAACTCCGCTCGTTAGTAGAATTTTTATTGAATTGTTGTTGTTATATAAAAAATTGCTAAATTTTAAATTTTATTGTTTAATTAAATAGAAAAGTTATTTAATTATTTGAATTATTGATTTTGATACTATGTGATTACTTTATGTATAAGAAAAAATATATTTATCTAAAATTTAAAATATTAAATTAGGATATTATTTTTATTAAAAATAAAAAATCATAATTTAAATTGAAATATTAAGATTTCACATAAAAGCTTGCAATGTTATAAAGTAAAAAAAATTAAAAATATATAATATAATTTAAATTGAACAAGGGATGGCGGGTGTTTTTTGCTTGTACGAGAGAAAAAGAGGTTTTAAGTATGGGTTTGTATTTTGTAAGCTTTCTTTTTAGTTTTGTCGTTTTACTAAACGCACATTCACGTTAAGTCAGATGGATCAGGTGTGCGAGTCTGCAAGGCTACAAGGTTATGTGGTCACAACGGATCATTGCAGGGGGACCATCCTGTCATGATTGTCCTCTTTTCACATAAGATCAACGGTGTTGGAATCTTTCATGGGTGGATTGGACAATAGGGAAAGGTCAAGTTGGTGATATTTTTCACTTTAGAATCTCCAAAAGTGGAAACCCCAAAAAAAGGAAAAAAGAAAGAGAGAAAAGATGTCGCTGATTTGTGCGTTGCGTTTAATTTTTGAAACAAAATTTGAATTAAAGTTTGTTTAAATTTAAAACTATTTTATTCCTTAATGTTATTTTAATATTTATTTTAATTTTTTATTTATTTAATTTTTACATAGATTAGTCAAAAATAATCTTTTTATTAATTAAGGATAAAGTTGCATACTTGTGAATATCTCACGTTTAATACGACTTCTACTTAAATGTTGCTATTGTAATTTCAGGTAAGCCAATCCTAAATAACTAGATCAAATGCAAGTTATTAACTTTTTAAAATGTTTTACTTATATTATATAATTTATGAACTATTATTAGTACTCAGTTATTTATTTGGCATATGTTTAAAAATAATAAAATTTGATTATAAAAAATGATGTTTATATCAATTTGCAAAGGAAAAAGGGTGATAATTGTCAATTTTATTATAATTGATTTTTTTAAATATAGAAAGAATTTTAAATTGTGTAAATTATATATTATGCACAAAAATAAATTAGATCGAACTCAATTCGTATTATTATTTTGACTATAATATTTTCAAATAATTAAACAAAATAATATTATGTTAAATTTTTAATTAAAAAATTGGCTCATAGCAGCTCAAATTAATTCTCTTAAATTTAAATGTAAATCATTAACATAAACTTTATCTAATAATTAGATAAATTATTAGATAAAGCATATACATAATCAATTAAAAAAAGTTGTAATTTCTATGTTTACGAATATTCTTCCCCTTCATTTATACGATGATTTATAAACAACTTCTTTATAAGTTAAAGATAAGATTAACCTCTCCAAATTTTGCGTCTCAACATAATTTTTATTGGGTATTATTATTGATATTGTTGTATTAATATTCTTGTTGTTGGAGTGGAGGAGCATAATGTCAAAAGATTCTGTATTCAATTCTTTCTATTTGCACTCTTTTGATCGAACTTGTCATACAGAACTTGTGTAATGCGAAATACCTAATTGATATGATTTGTAAATTATTACGTTAATTCAAAAGTTTATCCGATATTTGTATAAAGAGTAGCGGGTAATTCCGTTTCAAAAAAAAATTAACATTCTTGTTCTCTTTTTACGTTCTTTTGTATGACCTTTTTCTATTCAAATTCAAAACCATTTAGCTTGCATTTCACTCAGGAGCCATTGTAATTGGAACGGAAAGTGACGTGGAAAAAGAAAGACAAGCATGAATTACTAAGGAAAAAAAATTACAATTGGTTAAAAGAGACAAGACACAGACACGGTTAATGATGTCTGCCAAGAACTGTCCGTTCCCCACGTGTAATTTTTATAGTATTTCTTAATATTCTTTTTATATTACACACATAAAAAGAGAAAAAATAAATACGGAATCCCATAAAATGGTAAATAAGCCAAAACTTTTGTCCTATTTCCGAAACAAGTCTGTCCGGACCCTATCGGGAAGTTCGGTCCTGTTAAATGCTAAACCTAGTCCCCACACCCTGATGGGTCACGTTAGCACTCACCACCGCAACGCCACAGTCCTCGTCTCGGCACGCTACTCAACGCCACACATGAAAAGAGTGGGACCCGCTCCCCGTAAATTAATAAACTTTATTATACAAATTCATTTATTAAATTTTAAATATAAACAAATACATTTAATAGGTTTTTAAAATTAAAATTAATTAATTAATTTTATTTAATAATAATTTTTTAATTTAATTTTAAATTTTTGTATAACTAATAATATTTTCTTTTAATCATATTTTTAATTTTTAATCTATTTTATAATTGTTTAATTTTGGTTAAATTTTTTAAAACTTTTATCTTATCGATTTAAATTTGAATACAGTTAGTAAAACATTGTAAATAATTATATTATTTTAATAAGTCAAATCACATATACAATCTTAATTTATGCTTTGACTAATTATAATAAAGATATTGGCAATTTTAATAGAGATAAAAGTAAATAAATTGGATTTTTTTTTTTATGGGAGGTGTACTACGTCGTTTAGTCAACATCCAATTGAGTAGTTAGACAGCAGTGGTAATATAGTACACCTCCCATGTTATGTTTTTTAGTCCAACTACTAAATTGGATGTTGACTAAACGACGAGGCGTATTGGCGGCAGACGCGTAGAAAATTTATTGGATGTGTTAGAACGGACAGTATTATTGAAAAACTGCTCACCTTTCGCGGATCAGTGTCAAGAGCCAACAGCTTTCGAACCTGCGAAATCATTTGATTATGTTTTTCGAGGACTGCAACTGGGGTTCTTGTTTGTTTGAACAGTTTTGTCAGATTCGAAAATATCAGATTAAATAGCTCCTCGTTTATGTTACCTGGGTGTTTGTACCATGCTTTGAATAAGAAAAATTGTAAAGAGGACAAGCTCGATCTATCCAATTACGTGTTAGTCAAGATAATCCTTCAAATGGGCAGCTTTCTTTTTTGTTTTCAAAGTAGAGGAATATGTGACTGCTATTTTTTTTAGTGTGCGTTGAGTAAATTTACGTATTGAAATAATAGTTTGTAAATTATGCCAATTGAGCATTTTGTATTAGGTAAGTTTGATAAAGAGAGTGTAAATAGAAGAATTCGAATACAAAATTTTTTAGCCCCATATCTCCTACTCAGTTTAAATATTTCAACTGAATTTCGGTAAATATGTTAAATTTTAAACTCATTTTTTTCTGAATGTAATTGAAAATTTTAAATTTGTTGATTATATTAAGTTTAATTTTCTTGATATGAAATCAATTTAAATAAACTCAAATCATTTTATTAAAAATGTAGATTTATTTTAATTTATGTTTTTAGAATATATATATATATATAGACGTATTTAAATATAAATATACTTTATTATAAAATTCAAGGTCTTTAAATTTTTCATGAACAAATTGAAAGATTGTTAGAAAATGAGTTTTCCTTTTTCTCATATATTTTTTCCTCTCTCTTTCATGTGATATAACATTTCGATTCGCAGTTTAACCTTAGAACAACTAATAAAGTTACTCTTTTATGATCATAAAGTCACAAATTAAAGTTACAAAAATATTCTCTTTATAAAAATATAAAAGAAAGGCTACATGCATTATATGATCTTTCTCATACCTCTGCAACACGGAGAACCTTGTATACTAGGTACGTTAACTTGATTAATGGGTATACAATTTCTCATCGATCAGGGATTTGATGAAATTTGATTTTTGATTAGTGGTTTAGCCTTAGAGCAACTAGTAAAGTTGCTCATTTGTGACCATAAAGTTTCAGGTTCAAGTTACAAAAATAGTCTCTTTATAAAAATACAAAGAAAATGTTACGTACATTATATGACCCTCTTCAGACCCTAGCAAAGCAAGAAGCCTTATGTACTAGATACGTTAACTTGATTAGCCGATGCACAAATTTCTCATTGGTCGAGGATTTAATGAAATTTAACTTTCTATAAGCGGTTTAGCCTTAGAGCAACTTTACTAGTTGTTTCTTTGTGACCATAAGTCATAGGTTCAAGTCAGGAAAACATTCTCTTTATAAAAATACAAAAAGAATATTGCATACATCATATGACCCTCTCCAAATATCGCAAAACGGGGAGTCTTGTATATTGGGTTGTTAACTTGGTCAGCAGATACACAAATTTCTCATCGATTAGGAATTTAATGAAATTTAAGTACGTGTAATTAAACAAATGAATAATCTCTTACATTTTTAATTAAATAAATAACCTCTCACAATTTAAAAAACTTAGCTTAAAAAGTTATTTATGTTAATATTTTATTAATTTAACTAATGAATAAACATTCAAATAGACATCCAGGTGACTTAATAGACATCTAAGTGATAAGTAAGGACAATTTTTTAATCATTTTTTAATTTTAATAAATCTTTAACAAGTTTATGATTATCTAATACTGGCTGAACTTTTTAAACCTTAAACTTCTTATCTTGTCAGTTTAGATTATGATTTAGTGAAAACATTGAATTTTATTAGTCAAATTAGTAAATATTATTGGCCAAAAAAAAGTAAATATTAACATAAATATTATTTTAAATTGAGTAGTTAAGATTATAAAAAATCACTTAGTTTAAAATAATTTTAATGATTAGTTTAAAATAATTTTAATGAATTTTTAAAATATGACAACTCATGTCCAAACTATGAAATTTGTGATTAAAGTTTATTTTAGGGGATAGTTGAGAAAATACATGCAATAATTGAACTTATGATAACACATGATAGTTGTTACTTTGAGGTCAGAATCATCATTACAGTCATGGGACCATCGACAATAGTAGTCTAGAATTTATAAACGATAATTAAAAAAATGTGACAATACTTAATAGGTCTTGATTTTGACGTAGCCCAGACTTAATTGCTGGGGCCCCTTATTGTCCTAAACGACAATGAGTGTCCAATCAGTAAGTGATCGCATCAACATGAAACTCCTTTCTTTTTCCTTCCTGGTATCCAAATTACGGGAAATTAATTAAATAATTAATTGTTATTTTATATTTTAATATTAATTAAAATTCTATTTTAAATCAAAAGACTAACATTAATTAAAATTCTTTTTTTTATATTTTTATAAAAAAGTTATTTCCGTAGTTTAAACTTATAATCTTAAAATTACGTAAAAACAACTTTACCGGTTGTTCTAACTCTCAATCTCATAATTAGCATTACAGATAACGTGGACTTGTACATCTGAATCATTTGAAAATGTATGACCTTGACATGTGCTTCGGCTTTGAGGTCATTTTCATGCGTCATGACAGCTTTGATGGGCGGAGATTTATCTTATACTATGCCCTATGCCCAGCATTTGTTAGGGACACTATAATTTATAACCATCACAACATATTTTTGACAAATTAAAATTTACCTAATTCAATAAAATATAGTAAAGTTATTAGAGTTTTAGGTCGAACAATTTGATACTCTTCAATATCATTTTAATTTAATTTTGTTAAATACTATTATATTATTATAAAAATTTAAGGAATTTAGAATAAATTACATTGTTTCGTGATGAATAAGAAGGACTCGGAGTAGGCTCTAGCCGTGAATCTTTAAGCCGCTTATAACCTAACTTGTTAAGAAAATATAGAAAAAAAGTTACAAATATATAGTTTTATATATATTACATTTTAACTTTTTAAATGGGAATTGAGTGTTTGAAGGAAATGAATTTACGAGTTAAAGGAATATTAATTAAATTTTATAGGCACCAAAAGGTAGGGACGACAATAGGTCAATCTTGTCAATTTTTAAAAATAAAAATATAAAATAACGTTTTTTTTATTTGAGTCCAGATTTGACCTTATTTGAGACCCAATTTTTCTAAACAAAATGATATTGTTTTGCTTAAAATAATTGAGCTTCGAGTTAGTTGAATTTAAGACCGTTTGATCGATCACCTGGACCTAATCCAACAAATTGCCAACCTGAAATTTTGAAGCAGATGAGACAATAATGGATGATATGATGATGGTGGTCCAATTCAGAAATGGCTCGGGGGAAACTATACCCCCAGAATTTAGCAAACATGTTTGGAGGTTACATAAAAACCTGTTTCTTGGTTTCAGCCATGAAAGTCTGGGTCAAGAGGACTTTCTTTCAGAGATCTTGGCTAACATTGTAAGCAAAAAATAGTAACTGATGGGACCTTTCCTAACATGTGGTGCCTTAACAAGGACTTTTGACTCCATGAATCACCCTTTGATGTTACAAACAAACTCTTGCACAAAAGCATGCTTATTTGATCTATGCCTGTACAATGCCTGGAATGCCTGGAACCAGTCTGTTCATGACAATCATGCAGGTCTCAGGTCTGTCTTAATTATAGTAAGCATTCTTCTGTCATTTTTTGTATGCAAGATTTTCTCATCACTACTGTCAAATCCGATTCGACTAAATTCATATTTTGAACAACAACAATAATATGATAACAATTTTGCCGATTCAATAATACGTAATTGTACCCTTAATTAATAAAGAGACTGTTATAACATGTCCGACCTTAAATATCGCCATATATGTACCTTATCTATATAGTTTCAGGTTGGATTTAGACCAAGTTGGATATGAAAATAGTCTAATTACTTGAACCATTTTGCTTGTATCTCTGAAGATCCACACGAAATCCTCACGGCGTTACTGTCTTGCTGTGCTGTTAAGACTTGGAATTTTGTGTGGTTAGGGCTTATTACAAGCTAGCAAGAGAATGGGGGTGGACCAGTGCATTGATTACCTGAGATTAATGCACCAAATGCTTGGTTGTGGACCATTGCTCATTCACGAGATTAGAAGATGAGGATTTGGGTCTCCATAGATTTGAATTTGGAACACAATTCAAGCTGGATAGTATAACATTCTATAATATCTCAATACATGGACCACTCAGGAAAACCAAACATTTTGTACTCCTGAAAAGTTCAAACTTTTCTCAGGTTTAGGACCATAAATGTAGATAAGTAACAATCCAATGTCAGTGTACATGAGTTAGCAGTCATAGCAATTGTAAGCATCATGGCAGAAAAGTCTACCTGAAGTTAACGGACCAAGCCTAATTTAACTGGGTTGGGCTCGAATTCGGAGTTATGTCAATTGTTGCAAAGCTATGCAGGAACATCTCTCAAAGTTTCTTGGACCAATCTGTAGAAAGTACAAGTTCAAGTAGGTCAATTGTTGCAGAAGCATAACTAAACAATAAGAGGAATTTCCAAATCCAGTGTGCTCATGTTTGAGGAAACCTGAATACCAATAATGATCTTCATGCTGCTTAATACTTCTGTCGTGGCCCTTAATCGTCTGCAAGGTTTTGAATTGGGTATAATTACGACAAATTACAGTAACCTTAATAAGTAAAAACAAAACGGAAATTGTTGAGTTAAGATTAATAAATCAAGTTCTAATCATCAAGAAAATTGATCAAACACAAGATCTTCTTTCATGATAATCACAGAGAATTAAGTGCCTAAGGGCTCATTTTACTCGTTAAGCTAATCATCCTAATCATCTGTTATAGTATTCTATATTGACTAAAAATGAAAATGTTAAAGAATTTATAAACGGCAAGGGTCAACTATTTAAATGACTAGTTCTAGTCATTTTGATAATGACTCACCCTAGTCCAATTCTTATTAATTGATTCTATACTTTGCCCAAATTAAAAAAATTCTAATATCATCCTCTAAACTTAGGCTTGAATCCTGAATTTTTCAAACAACCAATTATTTGGTGGACTTGGGTTAAACTCCTGATATAAGTAATTTCCATTCTCAACCAGTTGTCGTCTCATCGGTGCATTTATAATCCATAACTTCTTGATTTGAAGAAGATGAGTTTGAGCTCTAGTCTCACTCGACTAGCTTGGTATGACATTTTATTTTTTAGAAAGTTAAAAATAAAAACATTTTTTTTAATGTAAATCGACATTATTTTTCTTATAATTATTGGGTGTCAAGTAGGGTTAGACTTGAACAACCTAAGCTTGAGCCTAACTAGAGTCTCGGTCAATCCAATCCTCATTTGATACCCAATTTTTTTTAAAAATTAAGTCTAAGATTCGATCTACCCAAACCCATTAATCTAAGGTCGAGCTGGGCCCAAATATTATCCCTAATCTCGACTCATGTCACCAACATGTGAACATTGATCCAAACGTCATCCCTAGTCTCGACCCATGTCACCAAACTACACCTTCAAAAGATAAGGCTGCGTTCATGATATTGAGCTGTCATATAAAGAGAGTTTTTTGGAAAATTGTCATATAAAGAGACTTGCAGCTTACCCAAAAAAATGTTAAGAAGATAATTAGTTTAATGTGATAAAATTTGTATATATTAATAAAATCGGTATGAAATCAATCCGATCTAAAAATAATAGATCAAGTTCGAATTGATCGAATTTTTAATTAAGTATAAGTTCAATAAATTAAATATATTTAAAATAAGATAATTCTAATCTTCAAATTCTTGATTAAATTGATAATATTTTAGTTAATTACATCACTATCTTGTTTTTAGTTTGAGTTCAAATCAACAATTGTCATAACTTAATACGGTTGAGTTTATTATTATCTCTAATTATTACGTGTATTTTAAAAATGGATATTAATTTTTATTATCATAAATAAATAGAAAGTGAAGATAAGGCTCGCACATTGTCTAGCGTAAAACAGTACATCCTACGGATGAGATGAGAGGTTGACACTATTCACCACCTAATCATCTCTTCACCCAAATACATTGGATCTAACTTCCAATTTGTCCAATAACACTAAAGAGATTATTTTAGTATTACGACTCATGACCTAACATAGCGAGCGATGATGTTGAAGAATCGTAAGATTTGAGTTCTGCAAAAAAGTACACTTGCTCCAGGCTATTTGCTGATGATATCACTAAAGAAAAAGCTCTTCTGGTTGGTGGAGTCTTGAAAAGATATAATGTCCGTAAAACCCAAAGAAGGAACATGCCAGGACACAAGTGGAAATGGCAAGAGCCTGGACATGAGCAAGAACAGCATATGTTCCTGAAATGAAAGCCATCACCATAGCAATCATGGCCAAGAAAGTAAGATTGAGTGAACCACTGAACATAGGATAGACCAGTTTCTTGTCGCGACTTATAGCCATAAAGAAGTGAAGTAAGACTGCAGAGCTTGAGAGCATCATGGACACCGTATTGGTTATCACAAATGCCTGGAAAGCTTTACTTTCTGTCAGGATTGCACCCCCCTCATCAGGACCATCATTCTTATAACCTCCAGGCATAGTGAATCCTGCTGCAAAACTGACTGTTGCTATGAGAGTAGCTACAATTAGATGAGACTCTGTTGCTTTCTTAATATACTTCATGATAATATCATTGTCCTCGTACTTTGTCCTAGAATAACCTTTAGAGACCACCTTGCTGCTATCATCTTCATTTAAATGCCGGTTATCATCCGGTGTGACACTGCTTCCATCTTCTTTCCAATCGTTTTGCTTGATAGTATCTCTCTTGCTGCTATCATCTATGGCTGTGATGGCCTTATTGTTTTCTTCATTCCCGTGCCGATTATCATCCGGTGCGACACTGCTTCCTTCTTCCTTCCAATCATTTCCCTCAATAATAACTCTCTTACCCTGTCTAGCTCCGCAATCGCTCAAGCAGTTTGCAGCTTCCATCTTCAATAGGATAAGGAAAATTTAGTTGCACATAAAGAATCAACAAATACTGCTGAAGTTTCCAAATTCAGAAATGTTAATTCATAAAGAAGCAATACCTGCTCCCACAAAGCATTTTTCTTGGATAACATGATGTCTACACAGTTGAGGTTTTTGGCATTGAAGGCTAGCCTATCAACTCTTGGGTGTCTAATGAAGGAACTCATATAGATACCAGAATCAATAAGTAGATGCAGAGGGGCATTCCCTTCATAGTTCCTCTCATTTATAAGGTTCCTGAGAAGGGGGCTGCTTAGAACGTGGTCAACCACTTGCTTGTTTTCACTCATCACTGCAAAGTGAACAACATTCCATCCTCTTCTATCAACCAGCTCGCAGCAGCGCGGACAAGACGATATAAGCTCACACATAACGCTTAATTTGCCACGGCTAGCTGCAAGATGAATTGCTGTCATCTTCTCTGTTGTGGTCGGTATGCAGGCCAAAGATTTATCTTCTTTCAGCAACAGTTTCACAATTGCAACGTAGCCAAAGTATGCAGCATAATGAAGAGGGATCCACCCGTTATTATCTGATTTTTTGGTTATCATCTCTTTCCTTCCTACTTCTAGCAATGTTTCTGTGAGTTCTAAACAAAATAACGAGCAAAACCATTCAGCTTATCTTCAATGCCAGCTAAAGCTTTGAAATTTAATGAATTATTGCAGCGGATTAACTTCTGTTTAGTTGAGTTTATATCATTAGAGTTTTTGTTAGTAGAGTTTTTTTATATAAATCTTTTCTGAAAAGAACTTTTCTAAAAAGTCCGTTTGACTGTCATTTAAAAAAGAGTTTTTTTAAAGAGCTTCATATAGTCTACTATTTGACAACCTAAAAATAAAAAGTATTTTAAATTTTAACTATATTTTATTTTGTAATAAAAATTATTTATGCATATAAATATTATTTATATTAAACAATATGCAAAGCACAATATATTAATTATTATATAATTTTAAACCATATGAAATTATAATATAAGTAAAACTAATATAAAAAATAAATATTAAAACATATAAAAAGCCAAATAATATTGTATGAATCCCAAAATAAATATTCTAAGTTGAGTAAGTAGTTAATACATAATAAATTATGAATTTTATTGTAATACAAGAAGATTTGCAATATGTTTCTTCGTATATTATTGTAATATAAGAAGATTTGCAATAAATTAGAAAAGATGAGTTTGCAAGCTAAACATGAAGATGAGTTTACACGATAAACGTGAACTGTAAGAATTATGTGTAAAACATAAGGATAAAAGGGACTAAAAAATACTCATTAATTGATCTAAAAAATATAGCTTAAAAAAGTCATTTGAGTTTTTTTTTAGAAGCTCCAAATTTAAATTTCTTAAAAAGTTGTATTTTAAATGTCAAAAAAGTCGTATATATGAAAAAAATTGTTTTTTATTTTACAGCCAAATATTTATCTTTTTAAAAGATTTTTGTGGTGTAAAAAAGTACTAACTAACCTCTCAATATCAAGAACTAGCAATATAGTCTTATTATGTATACCTCCATTCTTGTGAAGTACAGCTGCATGCATTGTTGTTCTACCATTAGGACCTCCATGAGCCCATGAGGAGGGTTCCTTCAACATTTCATCTATAACAACTTTATATCCCCTCTCCACTGCCAGATAAAGAGGACTTTCTCCGTCCAGATTTGCATCATATGGTACATTAAGGTTTCCTTTTGTCAATGCCACCACCACATCAATGTGATTGTATCGAACCGCCTCGTGCAAGGCTGTGTCTTTCGCTTTATTTGTCATCACCAACATACGTCTCACTGCCCCATTTCCCTTCTCTAGATCATTCTCGTGATCATTTCTGCACCACTTCAAAAGGGTTTCTACGACATCGGAATGGCCGTGCCTGGCCGCAAGGTGAAGAGGAATTTCATCTTTGCCATTGGTCTTCAGCAGTAAGTCCGGGCGCATTCTTAGTATCTCTTCCAGGAATCCTCCTGTTTCAACTCTGGGATGCTGGACTGTGGTTTTTCTTGCGATATTAACCTGCGGAAACTTGATTCCCTGCAACATTTTGGACTGAGGGTGAGGTTTGGCATTGATGAAGACGTGGAGGACAGAGTTCTTATCAGGAGTTTCAAACCGGTTAATACGTTCTGGATGAGCCTTGAAAACACCAATTTCTCCATTTACTGCTGCTTCGTAAATTGAATCAACGTCTGTTTCATAAGCTCCGTGACTGGGACCTGTAGGCTCTTTTTTATTATCAGCACTTTCAGCATCTGCTTCTTCACGTACATATGCTTCAAGGCCAGTCCTTATGCGATTTAGTAACTTGACGACAGGGTTGAGTGCAGATTCAACTAATCTCTTTCTCAGTGACGCAGCCATTAGTGCCTTCTCTGCAGAATAAAGTTTTGAACTTTAATGGTTAGCAATATGGAGATTATATCAGCCTCGGAAGTATCCGTGGACAATTTTGTCCTTCACCCTATATTCTACCATTATTAATTATATTTTTCAAATTTTTAATAACTTATTGATTAAGTTACGTAATTTAATCCAGATAAAGATAATAAAGGGACCCAAAAATGATCTAAATTAATGAGTTGAAGTCTGGGAGAAAAATAAATTCTAATTAGTGTGGATCAGACCTATAACTATATATAAAGGCTAAGGTTTACTGCAGTTGCTCATGTAATTTATCAGCATACGGATCTTGACCCGTGAAAAGTGCTTATGTCTTAAGAAAACTATAGAAAGACATTAACCGAGTGTCCGCGAACATTTTTTGAGAAAGTCCCGAAAAATTGGAGCTCATTTTGACCTCAAAAACTCCCTCGAAACATCGGATGGAATCGAAATCAGGTATTTCATATTTTCTTCATTTTTAATCCTTTCATGAACGATCTAAGATACATAATAAGGTATATTTTACGTGTTACACATGATATCAAAGTGGTTACGTGATCGGGTTGCCGGAAACGAAGGTTTTGCGATTTTATTTATTATAGTTTTAATCAATTTTTGATTACGCAAAAGTGGTATATGTAGGATTAACTATAAAAAAGAGTACAAAAGGCCAAAAAGAGCTAAAAATTGATCTCGGGACATCAAAAATTGCCTCCTAGTCAAAGGGTGATGCATCGTCTAGCACGTGCACCGTACGCACCCAACCAGGAATGTGGATACCGTTTCGTACCGAACTAAAATCGGTACGAAATAAAAGGTCGGTTGTACCAGATTTAAATACCAATTGGTACCGACCAGTTTCGGTTAGTACCGGTTAGTACTTGTCGGTTTTCAAAATACTGTCCGGTACTGAAAATTTTTAAAAATAGGAAACTATTTTGCAAATTTTTTTTAAAAAATCTCTCCTTCCCTCTCTTTCTTTGTTTTCAAATTTTTTTAATTAGTTATTCTATTTACTTCAATTTTTCTAATTATTGTGAATTTTTATTTTTGTTTTTAAAATAATAATAAATACTTTATTACTAATAATAATTATAAATTAAATAAAGCTTAAAATAAATTATTTTTATTTAAATTTATTTTAATATTTTTATATCATATTTATTAATAAACTATTTATAAAATTATTTTATTTTTAAAATAAATAATTTTAAAAATATTATTTATAATCTAATATTTATTT
>JAOQMQ010000005.1:3388673-3421815 GCA_027563845.1 Erythroxylum subrotundum | reverse complement strand
CCCCCCGCCCCACATTTTATTTAATACCTATATAATTACATCGTTAAAAATCAATGACACAATTTTGGGACGTGGGATTAGTCATAGGTGATGCCGTGCCAGCAACTAGGGGCTAGGGGCAGTCCATTGGAACAAAAACTGCATGCAAATAGGCCTACTTGTCCGATTTACGTACGCACACAACATTGCTTTCTTTTCACATTATCTCCCGAGTATAGTGCTGGGAGCTAGGGGCAGTCCATCGGAACAAATACTGCATGCAAATAGGCCTACCTGTTCGATTTACGTACGCACACAACATTGCTTTCCTTTCACATTATCTTCAGAGTATAGTATAGAATTCCGATTCCATCAGTCTCCGGAAATTGCTAGTATTATTTCATAATTTATACATTTTGTATTTTAAATATATGATTTGACGAGATGACTATTTTAAATAATTTTTATTTCCTTTCAATATCTTAAAATGATTATTTATTAGTAATATTAAAAGGTCACAATTAACGTATCCAATATATAATACTTTTTTTTTAGAAATAGAGGAATGTGCAGGCGTTATCTTTTGGATGCACACTAGATAAATTTTTGGATTGACGCAATAATTTACAAATCTTACTAATTAGGTACTCCATATTAGGTAAATCCTGTACAACAAATTTGATCGAAAGAGCGTAGGTAGAAAAATTTGAACACAAGACTTTTTGACCTCATATTCCCTCCACACCATCAACTCGACCACCCCTAGAGACCCAATGGACAACACTATAAACTTAAGTTGATATTTTCATTCTAGTCAATTACATCAAAATTTATAAATTGGTCATTCAAAGTGAAACAAGTTTGTGTATAATTTTAAAAAAATAATATGATGATAATTTAATATCGTTCTTGGATTTACTTGAGCTATAATTAAATACAACATTAAGTTTGCACAGTTTTGTCTAATTGCCACAAAGTCTAATTGAAGGTTTATTTATATATTACTTAATTATGGTATTACTGATATTCTTCCATTGTTTTAAAAATCAGACCGAAAGATAAATCAGTAAGACAAAAGTTTAAGGTTTAATTGGTATTAGGTCATTATAAAATCAGTTTAAAATTAAATTAAAATTTAAAAATAATTGAAAAAGATTATCTTATCCGTCGAAAACCTTAAAACTTAATTAAAAAATAAAGTTGTTAGGTAAAAATTAATTGTTAAATTAAATTTAAAATTTAAAATTTGAATTAAAAAATTGATCAATTCGAAATTTTATTTTTAAATTGTTTGAACGATTCAATTTTTTAAACATCATATTTTTCTTCTTAAATAGCCATTATGAATTTGGGTCATAAAGAGCCACCCTATTGGGCTAGTGCTGTATACCAACTAACCCCGTTTCATGATTATGTTGGGCCAAGTGCTTGGTTGTCCAAAAATAACACACTAAATATAGTATTGAATTGACATAGAGTTCAGGCCTAAAACTGTCGTGAAAAGCATGAAATTAGTGAATTGGATCTCATTGGCATATTAACTCGGATCTAATGCAATAATTAAATGTGAACAAATTCAATTTGAAAGAGTTCAAATTAAATCAATTTAATAAAATTTTGAAAATTTAACTACTCATATAAGTAAACTCAAATCTAAATTGTGTTAATTTAAAATTAATAATTAAAATAATTTGATTAGAGTTTAGTGTGAAAAGAATTAAACTCGAATTCAAGTTTTAAAAGTCATTTCCAACCTTAACAGAGTAATAAGGCATCATCTCAATAATTAGTAAATTGAATCTCATTAAAAATATATATAGTGAATTGGATCTCATTAAACGGAGGAACTTGCAGCCGATACCTTTTGGATGCATATTGAGTAAACTTTCGGATTGACGTAATAGTCCGCAAATTACATCAACCAGGCACTTCACACTAAATAAGTCCTGTAAAACAGGCTTGATCGAGATAGCGTAGGTAAGGAGAATCGAACACATAACCTTTTAGCTCTATGTCCCTCAACTCCACCAACTCGACCACCCCCTAAGAAGCGAATCTCATTAACATATTAACACGAATCTAATGCAATAATTGGATGTCGATGGATCAAATTCAATTTGAAAGAGTTGAAATTTAAAAGTTAATTTAATAAAACTTTAAAACTTAACTAATTATAAAAATTAATTAGTGCTTACATTGTATTAATTTAAAATTAATAAATTATATTAAATTTGATTAAGCTTTAGTTTGAGAACAAAATTAAGTCCAAACTCAAGTTTTAGAAGCTATTTCCAACCCTAAAATAGAATAATAAGACCGCATCTCTTTCTAATCCAAGCTATTAACAAATAATGAATTTCTATTGTGGATAGTCCTAAACATGTTAGGACTACCAATACCTTTGGGATTATGACCAATTCAAACACTTTATGCCACGTCAAGACTTATCCCTGTGACCAACAAACAACTTGATATGATCTTATTAGAGACTAATTACATTCAGATTAATATCTTAATAATTAGGCAAATAGTTTCTTATTACATTCTCCTTTTAAGGACTAACGCTATATTAGGGAATTATACTTACAAGATGGTAGATGATTGATGTAGTTTATGTTTTTATCAATGCTTTAAAAATTGAACCAATTAGGTTGATTTAACAGTACAAGCTTTAAACTAGCTGACTTTTCGGTTTAATTTTTAACTTTTCAGTTTGATTTAGTTTAATAATCTTTCTTATTAAAAATTAATCGGTTATTAATTAATCGATCATTTTCATAAATTAATTAGTTTTTATAAACTTATTAATTTTTATTTAATAATATAATTTTTCAAATATACTTTAAAATTTTCAATAGATAAGGATAATTTTTTTCGATTACTTTTTAAAATTTTAAATTTTATTCAATTTTTAACCAATTTTATAACGGTCTAATACCAGTTGAACCTTTAAAACTTTAAATATCTGGTTTACCACTTTTAACTTTCAGCTTAGATTTGAAAATTTTGTTTTTTATGACCACTATTATTTGTTTTGTTACATTTTGACTCAATATGTATTTAAAGTATAGTTGCAGATTTCACTATTATTAAAAAAAAAAGTACAATAAGAAATTAACAAACCTTCTGGCTTTGTCCTTTTCTCCTTTTAGCAAGGCATGATTTGGTGATCTTTGTCTATTTCCTGCTTCTTTGTTGGCATTATCAGGCCATTAACTATCATAAGCTTGCATTCTCAAGCCTTAAAGTGTAGGATTCACATCATAAACTCCCTTACTTTTTATTAAGAATGGTAGTGGGTGATGCTAGTTGGAATTACCAAAAATATAAAGTACATTTGAGTTCAATAAAATAATATTATTTTGTTAATTTTTATTAAATGATATTATTTTTATCAATTTATTTCAAATCAGATATTAAATTGACTTAAATTAAAAATATATATTTTAAAACTTGAATTCAACTTAAATTTTAATTAAAATAAAATTTAATTCATTTATTTTCATCAAAATTAGTGAGGTTAGATTGTTTTCCCTTCCTTACTTTTCATGAGGAATGGCAGTGATCATTTTAGTTGGAATCCCTAAAAGTTTTAAAATAGATTCGAGTTTAATAAAATAATATTGTTTTATTAGTTTTTATAAAATAATGTTATTTTTATCAATTGAATTATAATATTTCGAGTTATAAAATTTTATCATACCCCAACTCAATTTAAAACAAAAATATAATTTAAAACTTTAATTTAACTAGATTTTGATTAAAACAAATTTGAATTTTTTTGTCAAAATTAGTGGGCCATGATGTTTTTCCTTCCCTACTTTTCACTCTTTGGTTATTTTTAAAGGCTAGTAAATAAGGAAAAATTAGGACTTGGGATCTCTATATGTTATGCCATTTATAAGCCTAAATCTCATGATCAAATCTTTTGTACTCATAATCCTGTATCAACCCTGTTTCAGACGATCTCATTCATACATTTTTTTTTAGTCCCACATATTTATATGAATGAGATCGTCTAGAATAATGTTGGCACAGGGTTATAGGCACAAAAAATCTTGTTCCGTAAAGCTCACGTGTTCAACTCAAGCATCTACCCAAAATGATGATGACTATTTAAGGAGATTGGCAAGTGCACAATTCAATGAGATGCTAATCTTTGTTGCCTTACTATAATCCACTAGTAGATTTTCACTATCTTTTCAAAAAGTGAAGAATAAGTCCTAGATACATTCAAATGTTAGAATGGAAAATCTTCTTTTGTTAAATATTAACTTTTATCACTAATATTTGAACTAGTGGAGGATGTCACATTTTTCCAATTTTTTATATCTAGAATACCTTTTAATAACTATAAGTTCTTCATTAAAAAAATTAGTATAAGATATTGAAAAAAGGTCAATATTGGAAAAAAGGACAACAACCCATGAAAGTACATAAGTTTATCTAGACAAATTGTGTAAGACATTGAAATGTTGAGACCATTTCAATTGGCAATTGAACCATAATAGTTGGGTGCCCTAATTTGGGTTACAATCCCAAGACACATGCTATAGAATATGAGCTTTGTGTCTACCCTCTAATAGCCTAAATTTGTCATATGAACCCTAGAAAGTGCAAAAAATCACAAGATGTGGTGATGATGCCAACTGAAATACAAAATCAAGATCATACAATTAGATGTAATGTGATTATTCCATTGTTAGAATACCCAAAGTATTTACAACCGTTGGATTGAGTGATCCTCATTGATATTTACGCCATGGGAACTCACCGTAAACATATATAGAAAGACAAAGGACAGACATGTCTTTTCTTACCTTACCTAAGCTACCATCAAAGATGGCATACATGCTTGAATTCACAGACCAACCAGATGATGCCCCAATAGGTCAGCAGCCAATGAAAGGATTTCAATGACACGTAAGATTATCATTCATCAGGAAAATTTCATCGAACGTGCAGTTATTTAAAACTTAAAGTTAGAGTTTTGTTTTTTACAAGGGACCTATCCAATTTGAGCGAAGAATAATCTAAATATGAATAACTTAAATGTGACTTCTCATAATTGAGAATTTCTTAAAATATCTCGTGAGTAAAAAAAAAAAAAGAAAGAAAAGCAAAGTGAAAAGAAAAGACAAAAAAAGTCCACTATTAAGATATAAACTAGAAAACGAGGGATGGAGTGTGTTTTTTCGTTAATATTTTTTAAATCGGAATAAACAGATAAAATAAAATATTTAAAATTTAAAATATTTATTAATATTATATAAAATTTGAATAAAATTAAATAATTAAAAAAATAATTAATTGATTAATTTATAAAAATTGGTCAATTAATTAATAAACTCGTTATAACAAAAATTATTAAATTAAAATAAATTTAAAATTAAAAACTAAATAGTAAAATTGACTGATTTAAATTTTTTAAAAAATTAAATAGTAAAATTAACCGATTAAAATTTTTTTAATTAAATTAGTCGAGTTTGAATTTTTTAAAATGTTGGTTTTTGTGATTTTAATAATAGAAAATAATGAAAAGACCATTTTGTCCTTTTAGAGGGACAATGACTTTTCTTTTTAATATTTTGGGATTTTGTTTTAATTCTTTGAGAGAAAAGTGGAATTTTATTTCTTTATTCTAGATAGGGAGAAAAGAGAAAAAGGAAAAAGAGGAAAAAAAAGGAGAAGAGAGAGAAATTAAAAAAAAAACTAACCCAAAGGGCTCTGTTTTTCAATGGTTGAATTGGGCACAAAACCTCTCATTTGACAAGAAATAGGAAGAGATGAGAACATCGACTGATGGGGTTTGTGGTTTTTGTTCTATCTAAGCTAAAGACGCGATCTTTCTGATTGTTTTTGTGTGCGAGCGACTTAAATCTCGAGCGTTTGATTTGATCATCGAAGCAAACAAAGGGAGAAAACAGAGCGAGAGTGAGAGAATAAGCTGAAAATGAACGGTGGCGATGAGGTCCCAGCAGCTCCAGCGGGCCCACCGCAGTCTCTGGAGTGGAAATTTTCTCAGGTCTTCGGTGAGCGAACCGCTGGCGAAGAAGTGCAAGAAGGTAAAATTGATACGTATTTGAGGTGTTATGTATAGGTTTCTGTTCATTTGGATCCAGTTGATTTTCTGTGTCTTCACTAGTTTATAAAGGGCTATTTTTGGTTTGTAGATCCGAAACGGATCGTGGGTCGATGAGGAATCGGCTTTTTAGGTTTGTGGGTCAATGAGTGCTTTTCATTTTTGTTGTGGGGTTTGGTTTGTGATTTGGAAGAAGTTTAGTGATCGATAGAGATCAAGCGTTTAAACAATTTGAGGAAGAGGGAGTGTGGAGAGCCAGCTTGGTCGAGTTAGTGGAAAAGTGGATTATCTATTTGTTTTCTGATACTGGTTAATGCAATGTGTTTTTGGTGATTTAACCGGAGCATCCTAGTTGTAATCGTTATACATTTGGTGGGTGTTATTGGATCTTAGTGATTGTTACTGGGGACTAGTGGCTGATATGGTCTTCTTAACACTTGATTCAGTAATGGTTGTAATCAGGTTTGTGATTCTGATTTGCTCAAGTGAGTATGATTTCATTTTTGTGGATGATAGTTTTCTCTGTTCTGAAAACCCATTTTTCATATCCAGGCATTTAGTGATGATGGTTAAGCTTTTTTTTCTTGCTCAAGTATATGCATGAACATTTGCCCCAGATCTTTCTATTTTGAGCTCAAGAACCATCTAAAATATGAGAAACAGTTACGTATTCTTGTAAAGTTTCTATTTTTATGCACAAATCTACTGAATAGAGCAATCTTACTTTGTGGGTTTTACTTGTAATGTAGATATTTGTTATAAGTGGTTATGAGGCCCCTCCCGAATTGTTCTCAAACCTAGTTTGTGAAAAGATAAGTCTTTTTTTTTTTCTTTTTCCTGAATTTGGCATACTGACCAAATAAGTTGTTATCAAAGTTGGAACTTCTGATGGAAAAGGTACCTGTCTTGGGCAATCCAACATGATCTGGTATAAGTGTATGAATTGAAGGATCAATCATTTGGAACTGTTTCATTCTTTTAGAATCTGTATATAATTAAATAAGGTCTTTTATCGAGATTGTTCGTGTGTCAAGAGGTACCATATTAGAGAAGAAAAATTTGTTGGGAATAAGGATGCTTAGATGGATATCTCCACTTGCTGGTTGCTAACTCTAGGGAGATAGAAAAGTGAGGCATGATTGCGAGTATAAAATGGTTGAGGTAGAATTCAAAGAGTTAATGATCCTGGAAAACAATTTCATGGTTCTGACTTGAGTGAATTGCTAGTAAGAAGTTAGCATGTAGTGTAAAGCGTCACTCCTATTGTCTTCTTGTGCTAAATCTTGGAGAAAAATGTGGAAGAATTCTAACATGTAATGTGTCCAAGAAACTTTTCAGTATATATATGATGAAGGAGCAGTGAGGATGAGTATGATGTCATAAAGATAATCTTATGAAGACTAAATTTGACAAATGACATTTTCATTCGCTAGTTTCTTTTCTTTTTGGATGTTTGGTTTGCAGGAGATATTTCTTCTGAACACATACATTGGGATGGATGATCTCGTATTGTAAATCGGTCGTTTGATATTTTCCAGCCCAGGAATTTTATGATCTACGAAATCTATGGACATCCTTTTGTGAAAAAGATAATAAAAATGTACATTTTTTTCTGGTTATGTGTTGTCTTAAATATGCAAATATTGTTTTGTGTATCCTTCTGCAGTCGATATTATTTCAGCCATTGAATTTGATAAAAGCGGTGATCATCTTGCTACTGGTGACCGTGGGGGGCGTGTGGTTCTCTTTGAGAGGACAGATACAAAGGATGTGCGTCCCTTCTTTCTCATAGGCTTTTTCTTAAATTTGAATTTTGTGTATGGTTCCTTAATTTGATTTTGGTGCTGCAAGTGGCCAAGTTAAAGGATATTTTTCTCTATATACTACAGCATGGAGCATCTAGAAGGGAACTAGAGAAAATGGAGTACCCAGTTGGCAGGCATCCTGAATTTCGCTATAAAACAGAGTTTCAGAGCCATGAGCCTGAGGTGTGATTTTCCAGGGTTATTGTAGATGCACTTCTTACATGCTATCTTTTTACTTGACACTGTCTATATTCATGCTATGTTCCCATCTATTATACCAGTTTGATTATCTCAAGAGTTTGGAAATAGAGGAGAAAATCAACAAGATCAGATGGTGTCAAATGGCAAATGGTGCTCTTTTTCTTTTATCTACTAATGATAAAACTATCAAGTTTTGGAAGGTAAGGAAAGGTCTCTTGAAGTTCTCTTTTAACTTTGTGAATTTTGATCAAGATAATGATTGACTAGTACTGAGTCCATTATGCATTTTCTACCACATGTAGAGTTTGTTGGCAGTGTAGATGTATTTGTGTGCTAGTGTTGGGTTAGGAAGCAAAAATATTTCACCAAAATGGAGATTTATATAGGTTAGGGATAAGGCATGAATGGTCCATAGTGGGCCCGAATTATGCTGACATCATAAAAATAGGGTAATTGCAATCTATTAAAGGTGCATCTGTGTACTATTGATAACAGTGTGTCAGTAGATGAGGGTCTTGGATAATGAATTAGGGACATACAGAACCGAATTACTTGTACGAGATTCTCTCTTTGACATCTGGGCTTGTAAGTGCATGATGATTGCTGGAGACTTTGATGCTCTTAGCCTGATTTTTGTACTGTGTAGCAAATTTTTAATCTTTTTGTCTACTATTAGCTGTTTACTATCAAACTTATGTCTTTCATATTATCTGAGAATTGTACAGGTCCAAGAAAAGAAGGTTAAGAAAATTTCTGAGATGAATTTGGACCCCTCAACCGCTGTAGGAAATGGTAGTGCTGCTAGTTCAAGCAACTCAAATAGTGCCAGAACTTACCTGGAAAATGGAGGATGCCCAGACAGGCCATACACTTCACTGAGCAATGACTTTGCATTCCCATCTGAGGGCATTCCATCACTGCATCTACCTGTGGTAGTTGTACTTGGAACTTTTTTTACCATGTTATAGTTGTTCTATCTTTATTTGACCATTGAGGTATATTTAAGCATCCTCCCACCATGTACCTCAAGAAATGTACCTTTCTGCTTTTGTTGATAGTTAAGGTTCCTCTGAATGGTTTGTAACATTGGAAATGGCTATCAGACATTCATAATCATCCTTTTTTTTTTCAATAAGATGGAATTAGATTTTAGTTACTTGGCTGAGCTTGTTGAAGTCTGATCCCTCATTTTACCGTTTAGGTAACTAGCAATGAGACTAACCTTGTGGCCAGATGCCGAAGGGTGTATGCTCATGCTCATGATTATCATATCAATTCAATTTCAAGCAACAGGTGATTCTATGCCTTTGTTCTTTAGAGTTATTTTGTTTCTTTAGCAACGATATGATCCTAATTGATAATTCAAAAAATTGAAATAACATAGTCACTGGAGTTTTTATAGTTGTGGAAAGTAAAACCAAAAAGATAATAATGATATAATAATTTCTAATATCCAAATAAACATTGAAAAAGATGACTCATGTTAATTCAACACTTTTTTTTTGTACTTTTTTGTTTTCTTGGCTTTTTAATAATCTTCTTTTTGGGTGTGTGTATAATGTTCTTTTGAGTGATAAACTTGTCATCTGTATGAATTACAGTTTATAAGCTCTTAGGTTTAAGTTTGTAATGCTTTACTGATTATGCCACTTCCTCTCATTTGTTCCAGTGACGGTGAAACTTTTATATCAGCTGATGACCTGCGAATAAATCTTTGGAACTTGGAAATTTGCAACCAGAGCTTCAACATTGTAGATGTGAAACCTGCAAATATGGAGGACCTAACTGGTAAGCTTTATGCCTTTTAGATTTTTATCAGTCTTTGTATTGTGGATGTATAAACTTGTTAAAGTTTTATTCCAATTTGTTAGCTCTGGGATTTGGTATTTGTGTTGGTTTTTCACTTCTCATGTTCTTCTCTTAATTCCCCTTCCTTCTTCTCGAACCTTTTAGGCTTTTACACGCAACAGCTAGTCATGAAACCAGCTGCTGCATACTTTGTATTCCATTTTTGTTGTCTATGTTTCTTTGAACTTCCACACAACTTATATTGTAGGCATAAACTACTATTAAGCTTTGCCTGATTGATTGTTTGTTTCTATTGCAAGATCTTCTTGTTTGTCATGAATCATCTTACTATGAATCTATCTTCTTTTATTTTTACAGAGGTTATAACTTCGGCAGAATTTCATCCCAGCCATTGCAATACATTAGCATATAGCAGTTCAAAAGGCTCAATCCGACTAATTGATTTACGGCAGTCAGCATTATGTGATTCTCATGCCAAATTGTAAGAGCTTTCAGTTATTTTCCCTATGGCATTCTATAGGTGCATAGTTAATTATGACAAGTAGATGGCTAGTGTTGGATAAGAAGGCATCCCTCAATAAGTTGTAGCTTAATCAGGGACAAAGTCTTAATAAACTTCATTTACGTGGTTATTTACTTTCTTTTCTACGAACTGGTTAGTGATGTACCATTTATACAGGTTTGAGGAACAGGAGGCGCCAGGATCTAGATCATTTTTTACAGAGATAATTGCTTCAATATCAGATATCAAATTTGCCAAGGATGGAAGACATATACTAAGTCGTGATTACATGACTCTCAAGGTTTGACCATTTATGATCATGTTTAGACAAATAACATTTCAAGACATGAAAATAACTCATCTTAATTGTCTACCTAATACTGGCTCAGCCCTTCCATTTATATTACCTCCCCCCCCAACTCATGAAACTTTTTTCTCCTTGTGGCCTAACCAAGTAGTCTGAGTTGAACCCCTCCCCAAGTTCTAAATCTACTCTGGAAGAGCTACTAATCAATTCCACGAAGCTTCACTTATCTCTGTTTTTTTATTTTTAGTTGTGGGATATCAATATGGATTCAGGTCCAGTTGCAACCTTCCAGGTTCATGAATATTTGAGACCTAAGGTTAGATTCTTTACTTCAGACAAGTATGAGATAAAGATGCTGTTGGTTTCATGTGCATACTGATCTTGATATCTATTAAATGTATCCAGTTGTGTGACTTATATGAGAATGATTCAATCTTCGACAAATTTGAGTGCTGCTTGAGTGGTGATGGATTGCGAGTGGCAACAGGGTCTTACAGGTATTTGCTATACGTGCAATTGTATGTTTACATCATTCTTAGTGTGAACAACCTTGTACATGCAGTTTGATGTTTTTATTTCATGCGAGTTCAGCAATCTGTTTCGTGTTTTTGGTTGTGCCCCGGGAAGTGCTGAGGCCACAACTCTGGAAGCCAGTAAAAATCCAATGAGGTATTTTCAATAATGTGCATCTGACTGATAATAAGAACCATTGCTGAACCGAAATGGCTAATCAATTTCTCAAACTCCATAATTTTTAGGAGGCAAGTTCAGACCCCCTCAAGGCCTTCCAGATCCCTAAGCAGTATAACACGTGTTGTAAGACGGGGTCAGTGCCTTCTCATTACCTCCTTTTTACACAATTCACAAATTCAGATTCCTTCCCCTTCTTTTATCTTATTTTGTTAAACTTTTATCATGTGAATTTTGGGAAACTTGGCAGGTGCAGAAAGCCCAGGAGTAGATGCAAATGGGAATTCTTTTGATTTCACTACTAAGTTGCTGCACCTAGCATGGCATCCTACCGAAAACTCCATTGCCTGTGCTGCTGCTAACAGCTTGTACATGTACTATGCTTAAAAAAGGTTGGAGAAGAAATGTATCGCTAGTTAACGCTTTGGTTGCTATTGGAGAAGATTTCTTTTCCTTTCCCACCAATGAGTTAGGTGGAGGCTACATGGATTCACATTTCAAATGCTCCTTCAATCTGTAGCACATGCTACTATATGTATCAGGCTCCAGAGGTGACTTAAAAAATTCGGTGAGGAAGAAACTCACCATTATTCTCTGGTGGGCAGCTAGATTCTCTCATCTCCATCCTTCCTTTGTCCCCTCCTCCTAACACCCCCCTGAAATTCCATTTTCCTTTTTCCAATATCTTCTAAAGATAGAAGATGTTATGTTCTGAATTGTGTTGGGTTGAAGTCTAAAGAAAATGTGATTGTAGTAGCTGTTCAGCAACACAAACTAGAAAGGATGTTCAAATATTTGCCACTAGGTCTTAAGGGAAATGTAGCATTTTACTCAAAATCTTGGTGGGAAGGAGCTGTTGAAACTTGCACTGCATTGTTTAATTGATTCTTTGTCATGCTTTTAACTTTATCCCTTAGTCCCTTTTAAGGTAGATCTAGATCTTCTCTTTTTTCGGTAATTCGTTTGTTGTTGATTCTTTGTCATTAGGCCTACCAAGGAGACTACTTTGAATTGCAAAACTTAAATCTCATCCATGGGGGGAAGGATGTTTTTAGTTTCTGCAGCTAGTCTTTTAGTTTTTGTTTGTAGTTTCTACTGTTCTTTTTGACTTGGAAGGATCAAATAAATGATTTGAGTTGAACAGTTGTAATCAGTTTCGAATCATTATCTTATCCTTTTCTTTAATTGCTTAGTCCCTGTTAAAATGGGTATTACCCATTTTTTGTTGTCTTGAGCTTGAAGACAGTCAACCTTTTTTTTTCTTGTGTGTGTGAACATGACTGAGTTAACAGATGCCATAGTAATATGTAAAAGCTTTGTCTCTTCGCTGGACTAAAAGATGCCATAGTAATGTGTAAAAGCTTCGTCTCTTCGCTGGACTAAGTCCGGTACATACAGTAACCTGAAGCTCTTGTTTTTCTGATTTCTATCTCCTGAAAACTGTTTCTTGTTTTTAGTTATACATTCAGGGAAGCTCTTCATTTGCGGGTTACTGACAGATTCATAGTTCTCATCTGCAAAAACATATATAAAAATTTTCTTTTTCTTTAATAATAAAAGCAACATTAAATGTACTGTTTCGTTTTCACACATAGAAACAATATATATCCCTTGAGGTATGCAAAAGTGAAAGGCTAAAACCTTACATCACATCATTATAAGGCTAAAACCTTACATCATTATTCCTGTTCCTCTCAAACACCAAAATCCCCCTTTTCTTTCTCAATCGTCACATCCTAAACAGGATAACAAATTAGGGATGATAATGGATTAGTCAGATTATCTCAATTATTGAGTTTATGATGCACGATTTAAGTTTAATTGAGCAATTTCAAAGACTTAAATTGGCTTTGAATTGTGTTTTGATGTAATTGATCAATATGATAATGTTAACATGATCTTAGTTTTTTAAATATACAAATTAAAATGATATCGTTTTAAGATAAAATTTTGGGTTGCTAGGTTCGGGCTGTTGTTATTTTTATAATTAATATTTTAATTATAAAGTGATTATGATTATAGAAAGGATTTTAATTATTTTGTTTAATCAAGCTTTTAAACCATGACATCCTTTTTGGCCTAATTAAATTAAGAGGAGTGTGTAATTATAAATTGGCACATATAAAAGAATTAGAAAATTTTTAAGAAATATTTTAATTATTTTCTTCGAATTAAGGAAGAAATTAATGTTCTAAAGGACTTAAACATAATTAAATAATTTTTAATATATGTTTTACCATCAAGCCTGATCAACTTTTGAATCATGATACAATGAATCATAACCTTAGGAGTATATTAGACTTTTTCAACCAACTTTTAAGCTCAAAGAGTAAGTCCAAATTGGTTTCCAAAAACGAGAACTCCTATTATCTTGGAGAGAAGACAAGAAGTTATAACAGTAATAGTGAAGTTGTTAATCTATCTTTGCATACTTTTCTTTTTTGCTTTCAGGGCTTAAGCCTCCATTTCCTTCTTAAGCATTCATTTTCACACCATCATAAACTACAGACATTGATCAAAGGTAATGTATGTGCTTCATAGGATCCCATGTTCATTACGACATGTACATGATTATATGCAACAATTTGTATTGTCTGTCTCCTTGGAGATTATGAAACGTAGTCCTTAGGTTAGGTGTCTGATCGTTGAGAATGTTGTGTCTGTGTGTGTTGGATGATATGAAATATTAGCCATGAATGAAAGCTTCTCAGTAGCTTTTAGTGCCTGGAGGTATTGCTATAGAACATGACCCTTAAAAATCCCATCTTGATTCTTGAAAGGTAGGCTGCAAATCTTTCTTGTCATCATTACTTTCAATGGAAAATCCGATTTTTTGCCGGGTTTTTATGGACCGTCCCTGGGGAACATTGGAGAACAATATTCAAGCTTGGCAATCTGGAAAGTTTGATTGTGACGACACATTGGGATTATGTCAAACTACCATTTTTGTTATTGTATGATCAGATTCAGAGGAACTGATTGAATTCTGAACAAGTTCATTTTGTATAGGAAGTAGTGATCTTAAACTTGCTATAACTAGAAAGCCAATTGTTCTTAAATCTCCCATCAAAAGAACAAATCTTTTGTCAATTACACCTCTTTGTTTCATTTTGTTTTCAATGTTTGCTTTCCATTTTTCAAGTCATTGAGACAGAAGCCTGATTTTCTTGGAAAGTTTGGATTTTTCTTTTCTCTATGGTGATATGTTCCAAAACCAAACTTCTTCTCACTTCAAGTTACAGAACTTATGGCGTCCAAGCTGCCTGTGCTGCAATCTAAGGCCATTCAAGTGGCATCCATGGCAGCAAAATTACCAGTTTTCCAACCCAAGGCAATGAGTGAAGCTTCAAAATCTGCAGCCAAGCATGCACGTGAATACTACAACAAGTTGTTAGAACAAAACAAGCAATATATCCAAGACCCTCCAACTATAGAGAGATGCAATGAACTTTCTAATCAACTATTCTACACTCGCCTGGCCAGGTAATGCAAAATTTACCGAATTTTTTGGCATCTGCTTGTCAGTTTTATGTCAGTAATTTCTGCAACTTGTTCTAATCTGCAGCATTCCAAATCGTTATGGAGCATTTTGGAAGGAGCTAAACGACCTCAAAATTTACATCAAAAGCAAGCCCAGGATCACTTTAGATAATGCTGGGATTGCTGCTCTTTTTGGAGTGGAGTGCTTTGCCTGGTTCTCTGGTGCTGAAATAATTGGCAGAGGATTCACTGTTTTTGGTTATCATGTCTAGTTTTCGTTCCATTTATGATTTCTGCAATATTGGTTGGTTCTTGAACAATAATCTTTCCAAATCCTGGTGACTTGTGTCAACTATCCATTGCACTTGCAAAACAAGATTCAGAACCTTGCTGAATAAAGTTGATTCCTGACAGATTTCAGTATGCTGCAATTTGGTTTCGAACTCTGGACTTTTAGGAGCTAAGCTTGAGTCATATGTATTACAGTAATAGTATCACATGCAAAAGTTTTCTGGACTTTTAGGAGCTAAGCTTGAGTCATATGTATTACAGTGATAGTATCACATGCAAAAGTTTGTTTTCTACGAGATTTAGAACCTGGCTTGATAAAGTTGACTCCTGACAGACTTCAGGATGCTGCAATATGGTTTCAGACTCCGGATTTTTAGGAGTTAAGCTTGAGTCACGCATTTACAGTAACAATATCACTCGCAAAGCTTTGTTTCCTGCAAGATTTAGAACCTGCCTTAATGGAGTCAAGTCCTGACAGAGTTCAGGATGCTGCAATTTGGTTTCGGACTCCGGATTTTTAGGAATTAAGGTTGTGTCATATGCATTTAGAGTAATAGTATCACTTGCAAAGCTTTGTTTCCTGCAAGATTTAGAACCTGCCTTAATGAAGTTGAGTCCTGACAGAACAGAATTCAGGATGCTGCAATTTGGTTTCACACCACTGATTTTTAGGAGTTAAGCTTAGTCATGCATTTACAGTAACAATATCATTTGCAAAACTTTGTCCCTTACAAGATTCTGAACCTTGCTTAATAAAGTTGAATCCCGACAGATTACAGAATGCTGCAATTTGGTTTCCAGCTCCGTAATTTTAGGAGCCAAGCCTGAGTCATATGCATTTACAGGACAGCATTTGACAATAAACCAATCTGCATTGACAGTTCTGTGCTCTGAAAGTTACTCTGTGATGTGTGAATGTGACACTCGTTAAAAGATTGTGATGTTTCCTAGTGATTCAGAGACCAGAAACATAAACCAAAGTCATATTCATTGAAATTTTCAACTTCCTAAAATGAAAGCTTTGGTCTTTGGGCTCTGGTCTGACACATTTCAGTCGGCAAGTAAATCACATAGAAAACATGTGGCTGTGGAACTGTGGTTCAGTTTGACATTTTAGCTCAAGAAGTGTTTGGAATGTGAACTAAATAAAATAAAAAAACAGAAAAACTTGTTGGAAAGTCTTATCATAAATCCAATTTCCTTTTTAACTCGAATCAGATTCAATCCAATCTTACGATAAGGTTGACAAACTAGTCCGATCTAATTCAAAATTAATAAATTATGTTTAAATTAGTTCAAGTTTTAAGTCAAATTCAGATTTAAGAATTAAATTATCATATTTTTAACTAATTCAGTAAAAAAAAGACGACCAAATTCAATTAGACAGAACTAAGCATGGAATCAAACTCGGCTAGTGTATTTCCATCCCAACTTACAAAGAATATGACAGGAGGGATTGGATAAGAAGCCATGCTCTTGTTAAATTGGTGTCAAATCCAATGCAGATATGAGTCTAGTCAGGAATAGCATCTGCTGAAAAATTCAATCTTGCCCAGAACATCAACTTGGTTGCATTTGGCACGTGGAACTATGGAAGCTCAACTTAAGCTGCAAGTTATATCAACTGACAAGATTATAAGTTTTTTTAAAAAAGTAAGGCTTTGGTGTTGGAATGTAACTTATCTCCATTTAGAATATATGCTTTTTGATTATTCTTTGCATTATTATCTGAATAAGAATATTATTCTTTTTTCATTTTTAGTAATTATATATATTTAATGCAAAAAAATCAATTTTTTTATATAAAAACACTTAGAAATACTTAAAAATATTTATAATCCTGACAGAAAAAATAAGGTTACGAGTTAATGAGTTAAATTTAATTTAATCAGATTAAAATTTAGATATTTTTAGATTCAGTTGATCATAACAAATGATTTAATCTAAAATTAATAAATTGAAATAGATTTAATCAATTTTAAACTTACACTAAAGTATTGAATTAGACTTTATCCTAAACAAAATTATTTAAAATTTAATTCCGTTCGAATTGTTTTAAAGATGATAATGAATTAAATTGAATTAAGTTGCATTTATAAATATTATTTAATTTTTAGAAACAATATTGTTTAAATTTTAATTTATTAATTGAAATAATAATATTATTATTTTAAAAATAAATTGTTCACCAAAATTGATAGGCCCAAAAAAGAGGGATCTGATCCTCTGTTCCAATAACTTTATTTCAATCATGTCATTTTCAAGATTCTGTGCATAATACGATGTAGTTTTTATTACAAAATGACGTTATATCGAGCGCAAAATAAGTTTGGAATAAAATAATAGGAATAGAAAATTTGAACCCAATAGGAGAATAGATCACATGTTCTTATTATTCTGTATTTTTTATGAGCATCTATTTATTCAATAAATGAGATTCACAAAAAATAAATGAATGGATACTCATGAAATATATTAAGCTCAAAATAATAGGAATGATCTATATATTAAAGAAGTCACTTACACAAAAGCATAAGATGATTGTTCTTATTTTCGTACGTCACTTTATATTATAAAAAAATATAAGGTGGTACACGAAAATAAGCACAGGCGAATTGATCCCTTGCAGACATTTTGGCTCGTCGTCATCGCTAAAGTGCGTCTATTATTATTATTATTATAGCATTTTTTCATTTAATATATTATATACATAAGCGTGTTGAACTTAGTCCCCACTTCAAGTAATGAATTTCAACATAGACCCACTACCCATTATCCTCTCTCGTGTCCAAGCCCCGAGTGTGCGTAATCCGTATCCCTACCTTCTTCATTCCCATCCTCACCCCTCCACGTTTTAATGCCCCACCAATGTTATTTCTAATATCAACATTTATAATCATTATCAATTTTTTTAAATTTCAAAAACTTTAAGGTTTAAAATTTTAATTAATTATAAAATTAATATATAGCAAAAATGAATAAAATCAAATAATTTAAATAAAATGAAAGAAATTAATATTTAATTAAAAAATTGTTAAATAAAAATTAACTGTTTATTTTAATTTATAAATATTAGTTATTTTTAATAATTGGCAAATTAATTAATAAATCACTTTATTTTTAATAATAAAATTTTTAAGACAAATTGACTAATTCAAAATTTTTGTGATTGAACACTTGATTTTTTATCATTAATTATTATTTAATAATAACAACAACAACAATATTCAGTATAAATCTCGTTGATACTCAGAGTCTGAAAAGGCCTAGTAGTATGCAGCTTTATCTTTAATTAGTAGAGAGGTTGTAAATATATTAAAATTTTTATTTAATAAATCAAATGATATATTCGATTTTAAGAAAGTATTGTAAATTCTATAACAATTTGAATATAATTTCTAATATTTATTAATGGTTGATAAGTTTTGGTAATCTCTTTCATGGATGCATTTAACATTAAAAAATCTTAAATTGGCTAACTTACATTCGGTTGTTAATTTTTCGGTTTGATTTAGTTTAATAATTTTTATTATTAAAAATTGGTTAATTTAATAATTAATCGGACAATTTTCTTAAATTAATAAGTTTTTATAAATTAAAATAAATTGGCTAATTTTTATTTAACAATTTTTTCAATTAAATTTTTAATTTTTCAACGAACAAGAATAATCTTCTTCTATAATTCTTTAATTTTATTCGATCTTTAATCGATGTTATACGACCTAATATCGACTGAATTTTAAATTTTTTATCTTATCAATTTAATTTCTAGTCCGATTTTAAAAATAATGGTGTCACTTAAATAGTCCTCAACCACTAGATTACCTCACGAAGATTATGGTCAAAGTAACATAAAATGTGTGACGAAGCTTTGAGAAGCTGTTCGTTAGATTTAGCTGTCACAGCACTAACAACAGTGCTCATAAGCACGATTCATGTGGGGTACTGCCACGTGTCCTTGATGACGGAAACTCAAAGTTTTGATCATGCTATCACTCTTCAATCTTCATGGCACCAGTCGACGGCCCTGATTTGATCATGAAAATCACCAACGGTCCTCGAGTTCTTGGAATCTCCAAAATCACGCTCCTCTCCTTTGGGTTCTCTCTTGCTTTGTTCATACGCATTATTGGTGGCTTTGACTTTGTGAAAGACCCTCGGTTGGCTAAAGTTTAATGGGTGTCATTAATGGAGTAATTAACAATATTTTAGAAATTTAAATTAAAACTTAAACATATAAAGAAGGAAATTTAAAGTCTTAAAATTTTAATTGATATTTAGTCATTATCATCATCGTACCTCAAAAAATTTCACATTGGAGCAGAGTCTGAGAGGGCCTGATAATACGCAGCCTTACCCCTATAATGTAAAGAGGTTGTTTCCCGTAAGCCCACGTGCAGAAAGGACATGATAACAAAGATGGAGGATACAAGGAATAAATTAGCAAAGATTGATAATACATTGAAATATAGATACCTGATGTGGCCATAATCTGGTAGTATATAGTAAAAATTAAATAGAATTAAAAATTTAAAATAAAATTAAAAAAGAGTATTTTTACTTATAAATCATCATCACATCTAGTCCGAAATCCTGCAGTAAAGTGGGGTCTGTAGAGGTATGATAGTATGCAACCTTACTTCTACGCAATAGAGATACTGTTTCCGATAGACCCACATGCAAATGTAACAATAAAAAGTGACATAGCTTAAAAAGTAAATAAGTAAAACTTACACGCTAAATAATTATGTTCATAAATATTAGCTTAATTAAAGAAACGACTATTAAATAAAAAGCGATTAATTTATAAAATCACATACTTAGTAAATTGAATAATTTTTAATAATAAAAATTATTAAAATAAACTGAATTAAAAAATCAACCAATTCAAAATTTTTAAATTGATTTGTTTCCTTTTTTAATCATAAATAATTAGTTAGTAACCTTAGGCTCAAGCTTTTTTTATTTTGAGTATTTACGATGACGAGATCCTATACCCACTTAAGACAAATGTTGGAAGAATAAAAACATCATGTTCATGTCATTAGTTAGTTAATTAAGGCTTGGTCTAGAGTTTACATATGTTGCTTTTTAACATTTGATTATGTTTAATATTATAAGTGATGTGTCATTTTAATATTGTTTTTATAATGATATTTTACTAAGTTCGTTATCCTAAATTTATTTCCTTGATTGGATTAATGGATTAAAAAATTAAAAGTAAAATCACAATGTATGATTTGACATATGATTAACTTTTTTTATTCTTTTTGACTAATTTGTAAAATGCCCTAAAATTATTTTAATAATACTTTATTTTCTATAAAGCATTATTTGTTTTTAAAAAGTATATATTAAAATTTATAAATATGAATTAAATTAAATTCATTATTTTTTAAATTATTGACTCGATAAATGATATATTAATAATATATAGTTTACGAATCAATTCAGTAAAAATTTTATTGACATGGTCCAATTATAAACAACTTTTTTTTTAAACGAAAGAACCAACAGTTGCTATTCTTAGCATTGAGTAAATATTTAGATTGACGCAATAACCTGTAAATCATCCCAATCGGATATTCTGTACTAAACAAGCCTTGTATAATAAGTTCGATCAAAAGAGTGTAAATAGGCATAGGACCTTTTAACCTTATATCTCCTACTTAACCAAATCGACAACCATATTCTTAACTAATAGAAAAATTATATCTCGAGGTCAATAGACAAATTAGCAAACCTAATGTCAATAATAATTAAAAATAGAAGCATAAACTAAAAGTTTTTGGATAAAATAAAATAATTGGCCTAATGTGTCTTGTCTATGAAGTCTTAGCCAATCCATACAAAATACACTGTGAGACATAAGGGAGTGAAGAAAACAGTGCTGTCTCCCTCTCTCTCTCTCTCTCTAGCGCGCACACACACAAAACGAACTTTACTTGATGACTTTGGTGATCACACTCACGCGTAAACAGCAACATGATCATAATCTTTTTCAGGAATTTCAACACCCACATATCTCTCTTCCTGTCTTCCACATTCAATCCCTTATCATCTGAACGAAACTGAACTCTCTGGTTCAGGTTTTTCTGCTGAGTTTCAAAAAACTCAAACCTTTAGAAAGGAAAGTGAGAAAAAAACCAGTCTTTGTACGTTCTACTACATGAAAGTTGTCTTCTTCTTGTGTTCGTGACCTGAAACTACTTGTGATCGCTTCTTCTCCGTTAAGGACCATGTGATGGTGTGAGAAAGTTGCAATCTTTCTACTTCCTTGTGATCTTCGCAGCCCCAAAAGAGCCTTTGAAGATTTTTTCAGATTCTGACAAAAACCCACATCGTATGTTGTGCAGTCTCTTGTGTTTTAGCTTACGAACTTCGACTTTTTGTATCCAACTCACCAAATCTTAGAAATCCCAGAAAGCTTATAACTTTGAAGACCCCCCTTGTTCATGGTGTGTATGTGTGTAGGTCAAAAGTTGTTCATTTTGGTGGTGAAATTTGACAGAAGCAGAAAATGCAAGATCCATCAGCAGCGATTTTCCAACCAATGAAGCCTCAGTTCCCAGAACAAGAACAACTCAAGTGTCCACGTTGTGACTCCACAAACACCAAGTTTTGTTACTACAACAACTACAATCTCTCTCAACCTCGTCATTTCTGCAAGAATTGTCGCAGGTACTGGACCAAAGGCGGAGCTTTAAGGAACATCCCGGTCGGTGGTGGTAGTAGGAAGAACACCAAACGCTCCACAAACCAGAAACGCGCCAACCCTGATCAGAATCCTGATCCGGGTCGGGCCAACAGGCGGCTGCCGGAGTCCGTGTCATCACCATCATCAACAGCACAAGCCGAGAGTCAGCAGTTGAGAGGTAAGGACAGTTCGGGTTCAGGTCAGGGTGAAGATCTGCCGTTGGTATACGGGTTGGATGGTGATCATGATAGGAAGGTATTGGACATGGGTGGGAGCTTCAGTTCTCTCTTGACATCAAGTGGGCAGTTTGGAAGCATTTTTGATGGGTTGAATCCAAATGGGTTGGGCTTGAAAATGGTTCCACTGGGTGGTTTTGTAGAGGATTTGAATACGGGCTCAAATTCGGACTCGACTCTCCATCCAGCTCGCGGCGGTACTAACCATAACAACCGGAGTAGCAACGGCGGCAGCCGTGGTGATGGTGGTAGCAACAATGAGAGTTATTTGCATGGTAGTGAGTGGGGAAATAGTAATGGATGGCCTGATCTAGCTATTTACACTCCAGGGTCTAGCTTCCATTAGAGTACATTGGTGAATCACATTTGCTTCTAATTAGCAGCCTGCATGCTCCATTATGGTTCTTTTGGTCTATGCGTTTTTTGAGTGGTTTTTGTTGGCTTTACATATGAAAAAGGAAGAATTATATGTATATGGAAAAGGGTTTCTTTTCTAATTTCTAATATATTCACTAATTACAGCAAATTTGTCTTTGTTTAGAGTCGGAAACAGCTTTTTTACCAGATAAGGATAAAATTGCGCACTACGAAATCTCTCTAATTTCATATTTAATCGAAACTCTCACATTGTTATTGTCGTCATCTGAGTTAAAGTGTTCAGATGAACAACCTTCTGATCTATCGGGACACAACTCGTCAGAATCAATATCTGAACGCCTTGTCATGTTATCTGTTGTATCAGAACTAGTCACTTCACCAACGACTAATGAAGCAGCCAACTTTGTGCTGAATTTCGTCAATACATCTCAGCCCAATATATAGAGCTAGAATTCGACTCCAAAATTCGAAAGATACAAGGGATACAAAGGTCTGTACAACAAACGGAAACAGACATGCATGCTTCTCAATCTTAGTAGATATATGGCTCATCCTTTTTTGAGTTTCCAACTCTTCAGCCATCATATCCCTCACTTATGTATCAACGTTATTTAGATGAAGCTGACTATTTAAAGGTGTCGTTCTTTATAAATTTATATCATATGACCACTTTTATGTTGGCTATAGTTTTTAATGTCAAGGAGTTATTAGTTTGGTTGTTGTTTTAGGATGGAATTCTCAAATGATATTTTTTAAAATATATTTAATAATCCATAAATTATTTGTTTTAAATAATTATTTTAATGAATTAAAGATTCAAAATTATGTTATGATTTCAATGCAATTAGTAATTACAAGTAATTTTGTCAAAATTTAATTTAATTTAATATGATTTGATTTAAAACTAATATTTTGAATTTAAAACACCCGATTCAAACTTAATTTAAAATTTAAAAACTCAAAAAAAGTTAAAATCCTTAAAGCATGGGGTGACTGTTTTCATTTCCGTGTGTCTCCTGTGTCCTTTCTATCCAGTCCATCCATTAATATTTAATGGATGGATGAGATGGAGAGGACACATGGTAACATATGGAAACGAGAACAGAAGATTTGATCCCCAAATTTTAATTAATAGATGGATAAGATAGAGAGGACACGGGATGATATATGAAAACGAGAAATCCCCAAATCCTAACCCGAACCAAGACTGGTAGACCCTTGCAATTTTAAGTACATCTACTCTCATCAATGTGTGAGATTAGGGATTAGGATAAGAGTGGACCGGGTTTGACATTTTGTTGGTTTCCGAGTAGTTTGCTTAGTTTTATGGAACGAGAGAGGAGAGATCGAAGATCCAATGTAATATTTTCATATAATATTATATTGGTTTAAAAGGTCATAACATATTTTTAAAAAATTTAAAATTAGTACGGTTGCTATTTGATGAACAAATGAATGATTGAGAGTAAAAGAAGAATTGTATTTAAATTAGTGGGGACAAATAATAATTAATCTAGTTGAAAATTTTTCCCAAAACAAATGATCATAATAAGAAAATAAAACTAATATCTACTATAATTAAATAGTCTAAAATACAAAGGAGTAAGGCTACGTACTGTCGAATCTCTTCAGAGCTCGCAATTCAATGAAATTTTAATTAAATGTTGATGACGACATCAATAACGAGTCTAAAATAATTGGACGATGACAACAACGATGTCAGAAATTTATTTTTGCAGGAGTATCTCCTAAATCATAATTCACTTAATGAGACAAAGACTTAAAATTAAACAATGTTTACAAGTATAATTATATCTAAATTTCACATCAATTATCTTTTTAAATCACTAAATAAATTACAATTTTTCTTATTGGGAGTCAGAACTTGTGATTTTTTAAAGGAATAGATTCTTTGTTCCGGTTAACTAATTCCTACCATATTTTACCAAATCTTATCCACATATTTATATAGGGCTCACATAAATATGTGGACAAAATTAAGTGTATAGAATTGAAACACCCTATCGGGAACAGGGTGCTCTAACCCATTTTTGAATGGGTAACTTATCTTCTTCTTGTTTTTGTATTAATGGAAATGAACGATTCCCGATTGATCCTCTAATAAGAGCTTTTGGCACCCAATAAGTGTAGTATTAAAGTAAGTGACCCCAACATCAAAATATGCTGCCGAGGTAGCTAGCTAATCAGCACATCTATTGCTCTCTCGGTAGATATGGCGGTAAACAACAGCCCAATTCCACGTAAACAGTTCATGGATACCCATTATGATGAGATTGAGAGCCATCAAGCGGTTGTTTGAAAAAGAGATGAGATTGCTCATTGTGAGAGAATCCACTTTCAGTTCAATCTGGTGTAACCCCAGAGTTCACGTGAGAGACAGCCCGGTAAAATAGGAGCATTGTTGCATCAAGTTTAGTCATGTTGTTGGTGTCAAAGTGCCCTAATTTGGCTAAGATTAGTGGAAATGATAGTAAGTGGTAGGCACTAGGCTTTGGAAATTAGTCTATATTCTGTTTAGTTGATGTGATAAATTGGTGACTTTAAGTGACTACAAATTGCTCTCTTCTTTCTTGCTTGTTGGGCCATACACTATAATTATGCTCTAAGTGGACCACTCTTCTTCTGATTTACAGAAATTTCATCACCAACCTTTCACATGCTGTGGGGTCTGCTGCTTAAACTTGATTTCACAAACTGAGAATGTGTCTCGAAGTGATATGTGAAATCACTAATGTGGGTCCACATTTGAGCAATCAGTGGTCGTGATTAAGTTTGGCAAGTGAATGGATGGATGTGATTAAAGATCAAGCTATCTCAGCTCATTGGCCATACTGTGTAACAATCATGACTGGTCCTGAATCCTAATTGAACTAATTATAGCAACTAAGGGGTTTAAAAGAATGCCTATAATTAGATACATACTCCATAGTTGAGAGCCACAGAACTTTAATGCCAAGAAAAGCCCCAATTCAGGCTTGCAAATTGACAAATGCTTGAAACCTACCAAATTTGAATTTTGTGGTAGGGATCTATGACTTTGCTCTCCTTCTTCCAACAATTAGTATGGTCTACATCATATGGGATTTATGTGCTAATCTGACTCAACATATGTATTGACCAAGTTGTAGTGACACATCTTGTACTTTTATGGCTGCAATGTTATCTTCAACATTTAGATGTCAAACTCTTAATAGTGTGTTCCCGAAAAAACAAAATATTAAGTTCGAACTCGAATCCGAATTTAACAGTACATCTCGGATTATTTTAGTTCATCAAATGTATGTATCAAAATGATGTCGTACCTCTAAACTCATATAATATATGGTGAAAAATATCTTCTCTTGCTCTACCCAAATTGTAGAATTTGGTTAGGTGAGACTGAAATAAGATGAGATAATTGTTTTAGTGCACATCATAAAAGCTGAATCCGTTGAAATCCCTTTTCAGGAAAACAATATTAATTGGATTTGAATGGACTAATCTGATATGTTTTTCTTCCCTTCAAAGATTTATGTCCATTCCCTTTTCTCTGTTACAATTTAAGGAAACAATTTCAGAGAAGGGCGTGGTGACTAAATCAATAGTCCAAAGCTGAGGTTCTATTTTTGGCAAGTAGTGGACTATAACTTCAGAGCTTGCCTTTACGTTGAAGCATCTTCATCCTAGCTCTTAATTGTCCATTCAAGGTGGTCTCTGCACTATTTTGTCTGGTTGGTTAGGGAAGTTGGGAAGTTTCCTGGAACTTTCAGCTTTAGATGCATGCCATTTGAGGACTCTTTAACATTTTTCTAGTAATGTTTTACTTTCATTTTCAAACTAAGCATGACCAAAAGTCTGAATCCGACTCAAGGTTAGTGGATCACATCGATACAACTCAATTCAAAATCAACAAACCAAACTATATTTGATCAAGCTTGAACTCGAACTTTAAGAGGCCTGATCTCCATCGCCATTCGCCATCCCTATTCCAAACCCAGAAGCTAAATCAAGCGCTTAGCTCATGTGAGGATGCTTATGACCTCTCTGGATTTAGATTAGTGGATGTCTTAGGAAAATAAGAATAAAGGGTGGAATAAAGTGAAAGGATGCAAGTACATCGTGTTTAAACTAATGCCTATAAACTAAAACATCATACAGTTTGACCATCTTAGGTGAAATCTGCAGGATGGCATGTGAAGGTATTGTATTCCACATTGCGGACAACAGGCATATCAGAATCAGAATCATAAAAGCCGTGGAGTATGGAGAACCAGTCAGCATGAACTCCACAATACTCATAGAGGGTTATTCTTTTAGGTTCTTACAAAACCAGGAAAGAAGACAGGTCCAACAACTTTCCAGGAAGGAACTTTTCAAGTGTACACGTCAACGTCTTACTCTGCGATACCATTCTGATCAGTCTATACTTTGAATTCCCACTTATAGAACCTCCTTCTTTGGTGTAAAACAAGAGAAAATAGAAAAAATTCTTTAGCTGAGCACCTGGCTTACTGCAACTCTCACTGGGAAGTCAAGACATCAATTCTAACATAAATATTAACTTTCTAGTGCAACTTACAACTTTTTGTGCTAAAACAAATCCAATGTATAGTGTACGCAAGTGTGAAACATATTTCAGAACAGAGAAACGTGCATACAAATTTTAATTTACAACAAATGCAAATCTGTAAAATCTGAGTTTCCCCCTGATAATCTGGATCCACTAACAAGGCATCTGTCTTGTAAAACCTATGAATGATACTGGAACAATCAAAGCAGTTACATGGTCACAGTACGGGCCTTGTACATGCAAATATAGGCCATATGCCAATCACCTGAAATTAGACATGTTCAGAGTCATCAAGAGAAGAATTATATAATCTACTAAAGAATTTGACAGCTTGCAACAAATGCAAGGTAAAGTATAGCTTCATTTTTAACTATGTGAACAGCTTACCTCCTCCAGAGAGTCTAGAAATATCTTCCTCTCGTTGTGGTATTGGATTATCATCATCATACTCGATCCATTTTCCTGTAAGGAAAAAGAAAGATGTTTACAGTTTAAAGCTGAATATTAGGACAATCAATTACTGAAGAGCTGGCTCAGAAAACTGACCACTTTCTTGTTTGACCCAAGCAACATAATGCCCTGAGTCAGCACTCCGCCCCTTATGAGTTAGCACAGCAACCAATTCGTATACTCCAGTTAAGTGTAATTCTTTATCTGATGGAACACCTGAAGGCAGAGGTGTTATATAGGTAACAGAACTTCTGATGATAAAGTTTATAACAAAAAGTCTTGAAACCAGAAAATCCAAGCAGCATTGGAGAAATGAAGGATAAGACAATTCATAATGAAGCGGCTCAAGGAACTGCACTATCAAAATATCCTATCCACTCCATGTATGCGTCATGATCAGTAAAGTGCCTCAGAGACACAAGGTATTTTGCAAAGTCCAGAAGCAAAGCCACTATCTATTGCCACATGTCCATCATAGGATCTTAAGATACATAACTGTTAGACCATATTCTGACCAACAATACAGAGCTCAACCAAGGAAAATTTTTGAAAGCTCAACTAAGGAAAATTTTTGAAAGCATTTACCTTTCTCTGAGGTACCCTTTGATTCTCCAATTCCACTGGATGATCCCTGTAAACAGTATGTATACAAGAAAGACACGTCAGAATATTCACATAATCTGAGTCACAACATCAATGTATGTGTCGGAAAAGCTCAACTATAGGCCCAACCTCTGCATCAGTCATCTTGACATCATTGATCTGTGAACCAGAGTTCTTCTCGTTGGTTTTTAAACCAATCTTTTTACCCTCCTCATTTCTTAAAATCTGAGAGTTAAGTATGCATGAAACTGCTTTATACCCCTGAACTGAATAACAGAACTACAAGTGCATAATACCAAAGCAAAACTACCAAATCAATGGGTTCCCTATACCTGACGCGGGGCATCCAATTTTTTGCGAAGATCATCAGAACAGAAATCATAGACATCCAATTCCAAAGGGTAATCCACTTTCTGAAAGAAACAAGTTGCTTGATACTCATATACTAGGTATTTGTGCAAGATTTAATTGACTGTTACTAATTTTTTTTGCAATAAACCTTAAACCAATGGCTTACAACACAAAGAGATCTGCAGTTACCCGCAAAATTTTAGCCTTCTGATTTGTCTCTCTCTTCCAGAAGAAGCGAACAAACTGAATCGTCATGTACCTTGTAAATTAAATATAGACAGTAAGAAATTATCATCTTTCATCAATAAATTTTACAATTAATCTGAGATTTAGGAGAAGAAAGAGAAAAGCAATCACTGGAAGTAGGATGAAGACAAAATGTTAAAGAAAAAGGCCTTTACCTTGGCAAAGCACTGATACGGGACTCCTTCAAATAAATTGCACTACGTCCCAAGGAAGGAGAAACCTTCTCCAATTCAGATTTAAGACCCTATGATGCCACATATAAGTCGGTAAAATATATAATACACTTTGATTAGAGATATTAAAGAATAAGTAATAGCAACAAATCAATTTCATGATATAGATTAGTATGTGATTATAAATCCTATATAGTCGCATAGCAAGTAATAAAGCAATAGCAGAATCGGTGGTGAATTCCTTTCTAAGAGGAAAATCAGAATTTAAATAACAAAGTAACCACTAAACTCAGTAGCTCTAGATAAAAGTCTGCAATAACTTCACGACAATTCACCTCCAAATGGCAGCAAGCAGCTAGATTCAATTGAGAGCTTAGGCACATTTGCGTGATTAGAACTAACCACCCACAAATATTCCTAAATTAGGTTAAGGTAAGTTTTTCTCAGACAAAATATAAATTGTGTACCAACAAAACCCTAAAGAAAAGAAGGTGATGCGGCAGAGAACTGCCATGAACCAATTTTCTGTTTCATTCAAATTCAAACTACAAGAAACAAGGAAATCTTTTTGGCAGAAACAAAACAATCTTGAAGATATAGCAGAATGATATACATAGAGCTGACATGTGAAAAAACAACAAATGAAAAAGGAGAGAAACTAGGTTGGGGTCAAAGTCAAAAGCTCAATGATTTCAGAAAATTTATAGCAACTAAAATGAGCCAGCCAAGTGAAGCAGGACGAGGACCAATTGCTGAAGGAACATAGAAGGCATTAAACCATAGTGTCTTAATTATAGATAAGCATTGACTAGCTAGCAAAACTCACATGTTTTAGTCCTTCATGCAAATGGTTAACCTCTTGAGAAATGTGGCATTTAAGTGAGTAAGTTGATTCTGTCTCCGAACTTTCTTCACCACTTTCTTGGCAGTGTAGTCTAACACCAAGCACCGAAAACATATAACTATGTCAAATTTCTTGGCCCTTTCTTGGCTGAAAAGCATCCACACTCAATTAAAATTATCAAGATAATAGAAGATGTAACAAAATGCTCCAGGTAGGAACTGGAGATAAGTTAGCGATGCACATACCTGCTCATGAGTTCAATGCCAAAAAGTGCCTTCACAGCATCTGGATTTTCACTGCGAGTTTAAAGATTATGAAGCAATAGAGTTAACTTAGATGAATAGCAAGATCTAAACCAGCTGCACCAGACATTATTCAACAATAGAGCTATTATCCATGTAATTTTCCCAAAGTTCGTCAATGAAAATAGGAAATAGAGCTAATGGTTTTTTATTATAGCACAAACAATACAGGACATTTAAATGAGCCAAATTCCACAAAGATGCCAATAGTTTATGCCACAAACAATACCAAACTACCTTGGGCTAGGTGATGTGAGAGACTGCGAAAGTGTGTATAAAAGCTGTGTCCAACATTCTTCAGCATCCTGTTCCACATTTTGACACATAGAAGTCAAGGGGAGAAAAAGGTGTAGATCAATAAGTTGCAGAAAATATGTGGATGTTTGAAGAACCTGCTGCATGAAGACACCATTGTGCAACTGACCGAATTGTGGATACTTTTTGCGCAAAACCTGAAAATAAAACATGATAAATAAATGTTTTATGTCTGTTCCTTGTTTGCTAGCACGTAAACCAAAATATAACAATTGCCTTCAATATGAAGTTTAATACAGGTTACACAGGAAACAACAGTTTTGTTGTTATTTCATGGCCAAAAGTTCCCGAATTATGAAATATTGTCACAAAAAATCAAGGAAACCTTTTAACACTATTTGTAATCAAGAGAACTGTTAAACAATATTATGGATCTGCAAATGGAATGCTGAATGAATGTGTCAATAAGCAAGAAAACACCACAAAGTTCATTTCACTTATCTCCCCAAAAGCATGCTTTTTACTAAGAAGATAGGTCTTGTACCCCAAAAAGAAAGATAAGTTTGCCAAGAGGTTCTAAAAGAACTTTCTTCTATTTACATATGGCATTCCTAAGAGCCTCTTGCAACAGCAAACATGAGGCAATGCTTTATTTCAGAAAAAGAGAGAAAGAGACCATCCAAAACTGCATCGGTGCCACTGGCTTGACACTTTTGTCAAGCTCATTAAATAATTCTCGAGTTGCAGCCGTCAACATATGAGATGTCTGATCCAAATCATTCCTTCTATCGGATGGATACCTAAACAAAGTGGATTGGAGATATGAGAATTAATGAACTTGTTTCATGGAAGAGTACATGGCTATTCAGAAAGAAAGAGATCTTACTTAAGTAAAGCAGACTTCAACTCTGGAACAGAATGCAGGCATTGTATTGTAGAATTCATGTAGCAGGTGTTACCAAGATTAAAAAGACCAGAACTATGACCCTGGGAGTGTAAACAAGTACAGCAGTGAGTTGGTAGAGATCAGCAACAAACTGTATAATTAACATAAATCATCTGCAAGTTCCTTTTAGCTCTGGGACACAAAACTACTACTTAAACTATGAGTTGTCAATCTCGTATCCTAGTAGTGCATTGACTGCAAAATTGTACAATCTGAATTTACAAAAAAGCATCAGATGTTAGTAACGAGACTCACTATAGCAACTACTTGTTCTTCTTCTGGGAGATCTTCCATGAAGACAGGACCCTTCTCTGGGGCCTTCACAATCTCATCAGCAGTTCCCATCATCATAAATCTTTGCCCCTAAACGATCATTCGGGAACATATTCGATATCAATGTTCTAACATTTAGAAAATGCAATGCAACAATACCATATAGAAAAGATCATGTACCTGCTTCACTCCTAATGTTGACCAATCATCATCGTCCTTCATCGTGTAAGAATAAACATAAGAACGAATCATATTCAAACTCTTGAAACAGAAAAACTAATTACTATAGAGGTACCAGAAACCAAGTCCAATAAAGTTAGCTAATAATTAACCATCACACTGATAAAGCCAAAAAAAATCATCTTATCACCTTTAATAAGCCACCCTTAACCATAATCTTCTGCCTCTCAGGAGGCACCCCAGTCAAGTCGTACAATTGGCACTTGAAAACATAAGGCGGCAGGCTTGTGTCAATTTCAACCTTTGGGAAAACTTCTTTTTGCCATTTTACACTCACTGCAATATGATAGTATAAGAATAATTTCCAAGATTAAATATAAAAATTGCACATTAATGTCATACTGGATTCCTAGCAAGTTGTAAATTAAAGAAGAAGGAACAGAAACATTGATGTTAAGTATCAAAAAAAAACCAATGTTTCCAGCTTTTTTTGTTATTCTACTCAGATTCAGGACGAAGTCTGAAAATTCCTATAGCACTTATATAAGGTTCATGATTCATGAGGGACAGCATAAGCACTTAAAGCACACAACGACAAAACAGCAACGCCATTAAGTAGTCTATTTCCTAAAAAAAAAAAAAATAGCAATAGCACATCTGCAACATTTAAAAAAACACAAGATGCATGTAGAAATTTCTCCAAACACCAAAACACTTCGAACACAAACAAGAAACGACACAAGTGAGCTATTTCAATCGTCAAAATCCATAGCCACCTAACAGAACTCCATAATCACCTATGACCCAGTTCGAGAAACACAAAAACAAGCCCTAAAGGTCCAAATTTTCGTAGCTACATTAACCTACAACTGCCCCACGTTAACATATAACTGCCACAAATCACCCCCGCCATCCCACCAAAAGAAAATAAACTTTTATCAATAAGGAGTTAATCAGAAGAGCAAGATCACCTGTAATCATGACTGATGGGTTCTCAAAAGATCGATAGCGAGAAAAAGGTTTCGCCTTTATGCTTTGCTTGAAAAAATCGAACTAAGCTCTGAAGGTCTCCAATGGGTTCTGATTTCTAATTTTATACACAAAAAAAGGAAATCCGGGTACGGATCCGGTCCGGATCTTACCGTGTAGTACGATTACATATTTTGTTCAAAGGTTTTTTAAAACGAGGTAAATTATAATTTTAAAAACATCAAAATTGAAATTAAAATTATCATATTAAAAAATTAAAAGCTGCGTTCGTTTTCATAATTTTTTAAGAAAAAACTAAAACTAAAAGCAAACAAACAATTTTTTTACCAAATTTAAAAATAAATAAAAAATTAAAAAAATAAATAGAAAGAACACAACCCTAAAATGTGTTACATGTTTAAGCGTAGAAGGAACTGTTCTCTGCAGTTCGTTCATTAAACCCAATGCGCCGATAGACCCATTGATCGCATACGAGGAATTAAGCACACTACAAAAAAATCTT
>JAOQMQ010000005.1:3368156-3378655 GCA_027563845.1 Erythroxylum subrotundum | reverse complement strand
AATCGTAAGTTTGCTTAAGCACATGTACTGATCAGTACTTTGAGCCCATAAAGAAGCAATCTTTCATAGAAGAAAACGGACCCAGAAGGATACAACTTCCGCTTACTGTAACTTTTGGCTGTTTGGATTGTCATTCGGTTGCAAAGGTATGTCTTTTTTATTTTCTTCTCCTTTTCGTATGAAATTGACCTTCTGGGTATTGCTCAAAATCCAAATTCGCGACCTGGTATGTGTAAAAATTGAATCTTTTCGTTGTATCACTAGTGGGTATGGCAATTTTGGTGTAAAAAGTCAAGATTTTACTCGGTTTCGGGATTTTGTCATTGGTTTTGTTGAGTAATTTGCGAAATGGTAGATAAATTTTGGTTCTGAGAATGCCATCAGGTACCTTCTTTTCAGTTTGTAGGAGCAGAAACTGGCGGATATTTCAGTTGTTTTATCTGGAAGAATGGCTAAAAGTATAATTTGGGCCAAAATTTATACAACTTACCGTCAACTTCTGTCTTTCTGTGTTCGTTTATGTGTTTGGTGGTTCATTCAACAATTACAAGGAATGCTTGATGCTGAAGTACCTAAAGGAAACTGAAGGTTGATACTTGAAAGTCAATTTAGCGTTAAAGGAGTTCTCCAATTGTTACCAAAATGTGTTCTTTTTATGTTTCATTTTCAATAGAAGGAAGATTTTGTTTCACATAGTTTATTGTTTTATTAATTTGGTTTTACTCTGTACACCATCTGATTTTTTATTTGATGGGAAGATTGTATTAATATGGAAAAAATCTAAAAACTTGCGTTCCTTATTACTTTATACAGTTAAAGTTGTAGACGCCTAATTTGTTTAAATTATAGGGATTTCCCATGAAAAGTAATAGGATTGTCAGGACATTAGAATTTCAAACCATTTTTTTGATTTCATGTTCTTGATTTAGTGAGCTACTGAGCTTGGTCGGGATCCATAAAGGAAGTCTCACTGTTTCCCCTTCCTGGACTTAATGGTAAACTACACACTCTAAGGAACACACGGCTCCCTTGATGACCTATTACCACAAACTGACAACTTTGACTGTACCAGACCTTTTAGATTCATGAGGGCTTTTTTCTGATTTTGGAGTTCCATCTCCTACAAGAGGGCCATGAATGATAAGCTCCTAGCTCATATCTCATCTAATTTGGGCATTCTTCTCAGTTCTTACCTGATTTGTGTACTGTACGCATCACAAGTTCCATCACCTGAATGAATCCACTAAAGTTGCTTATTCGTTTCTATTCCTGTTTCACTTCTACAATCTCAGCTGCTTGTATGCAGCAGACATAAATTGCTTCTTTTGCTGCCAAACCTCCCTGTCAAACAGTCAGCAAGGACAAAATTGTTGAAGAACAGTCATGTTGGTAGGAAAAATTGACAACCTTACTTTTAAGAAAATATATAATATTAAAGGCTTTAATTTTTATCTTCACTCATTCATTGTCATGAAACTGATTGCCCTTTCATGTTGAGCATTTGATTTTGAAGTCTGTTGTGATTGATGACAGGAAGCAAGAGATTATTCAGAGGGGGAAGATTGTCATGCTGAATGTTATTACCAGTCGCTGGAACAGGTATCAATCCTGCAATGGATGATATGAACTTGATTCAGCCAACACAGAGGCATCATCACATTGTTGTCCGGGATCTTGGAGAGGAGATTGATTTGGAAATTGGCCATGGTGATGATGACCCATCATTTGCTAATACTCCCCTTATCAGTGGCCCGCCACGGGAGCCTTCTGCTGAGGATCCTGATGACGCCAAGAATATGGTGATGGTTTCTCAACTTCCTAGTGATGAACAGAATTTATCAAAGACGCAAACCGTAAAAAGAAAGAAAAAAGTGGTAAAACGATGGAGGGAGGAATGGGCTGATACTTACAAATGGGCATATGTAGATCTCAAGGAAGGAACTGCAAGGATATTCTGTTCTGTTTGTAGAGAGTTTGGTAGGAAGCATAGAAGGAATCCATATGGAAATGAAGGCAGCAGGAACATGCAGATGAGTGCACTTGAAGAGCACAACAATAGTTTGCTTCATAAAGAGGCTCTTCGTCTGCAGATGGCTTCCAAGGATAAGATCATTGTTGATAAGCCCGTTTATGTAAAAGGTTAGTAAACTTCGCTTTCAGGCCACAATTTAGGATCTGGATTTTAGCGATCAATTTCCTTATCTTTGTTTATGCATCTATGAATTTCATTACTTGGTACAGAATTAAAAGGTGTTGCTTTTACTGATATTTATTGCTAGACTTTCTTATCTGATGCTACAATAAATGCTGTTTTTTGAAGCTTTAATGTCAAAGACCGCTGGATCAATTGTTGAAGCTGTGCTAAAAAGGGATCCTCATGAAGTTGAATTTATACAATCAGTGCAAGAAGCTGTCCATGCTTTAGAAAGAGTAATCGCAAAAAATTCTCAGTGAGTTTGTTGGATAATGGAGTATATTCGATTTTTTCTCATGTAACCATCCAAATTGAGATTGAATAAAACCGGATTTATCTCAAATCTAACTGAGTACTCTACTTCAGTTATGTCAACATCATGGAGCGTGTGTTGGAGCCTGAGCGTATGATTATATTCAGAGTTCCTTGGGTAGATGACAGGGGTGAGACTCATGTTAATCGGGGCTTTCGCGTGCATTTTAATCAGGCATTGGGGCCATGTAGGGGTGGCATCCGCTTTCATCCATCGATTAACTTGAGTATTGTGAAGTTTCTTGGGTTTGAACAGGTAACACTTGTACCTGTTCTGTTTTGAGAACTTGAGAGATAGAGAGAGAGAGAGAGTGTTCTGTTTTGTGTTTGATTGAATTAAATGGAAGATATAAATTTGCAACTTTGGATGGAGTAAATGAATGATATAGCTTCAAGTAAAAGAGGCTTAGATTTTACAATCTTCATTTTGCTGTGCTATCTTCTTTGACCAGACATTAAAAAATGCCCTATCGCCATACAAATTAGGAGGGGCTGCAGGTGGAAGTGATTTCGATCCAAAAGGAAAAAGTGATAATGAGGTAGTATTTATTCTATATTATGACAGTCTTCTGATTAGCTTTTCTGGAAATTCTGAATATGATATCCTCTTGTGAAACTACCCTGTCAGATTATGCGGTTTTGCCAAAGTTTTATGAATGAGATCTATAGATATCTGGCTCCTGATAAGGTAAAGTTAAAATGATTTTATTATTCTGTCTTCTTAAGTTTCATTTGGTTAACTCTCAGTTACTACTATGGTTGAATTTTCTATTTGGTGTCAGGACCTCCCTTCAGAGGAGATGGGTGTCGGCACCCGTGAAATGGGCTATCTATTTGGACAGTATCGACGTCTAGCTGGTCATTTTCAGGTGCCCATCTTTCTTCTTCCCGTCTTGTTAACGGAAATAAAAGAAGATTTTGCTGTTGTGGTTTTGCTTCCACTTTCTTTCTCTATAGTGTTTGTGTTTTTGTGTGTTTGTAGGATGTTTGAGGATTGAAGCATAATTGTTCAATGCTAATCAGGTCTAAAACTTTAGAACAAAGTGCTTATTCACAACCTAATCTTTTGCAGTATACTCCCATTTTCTTTTAATGCATAGCATCTTCATACATTGGCTTTGCGTGCCTTTTTCTCCTAATTACTATTTTGGTGATTACTCGTCTTGGAAAGGAGATTAATAAACTTATCTTCCATGCCTTCATATGCATGCCCAACTTATGCAGGGAAGTTTTACAGGGCCAAGGATATTCTGGTCTGGCTCTAGCCTCCGAACTGAAGCTACTGGCTATGGGCTGGTAAGAGATAATATTATCCACACTCTTACATACTTCATTGGTGTTTTATGTTCATTATCCTAATTGATTGCTTCTGCATGAGTGAGATTATGCATCTGCCTTTGCCTCTTGCGTGGAATTTTGACCAAATATAAATGCTCTGCTTTATTATGCATCTGACTTTGCCTCTTGCATGGAATTTTAACCAAATATAAATGCTTCCGCAGGTTTTCTTTGCCCAGCTTATTCTTGCGGACATGAACAAAGAACTCAAAGGACTAAGGTGCTGGTCATGTCTCTGAAAACTTACTACAATCGAACATGATATTTTCTGAGACAATTTATAATCGCAAAAATGAACGGAATAAGCTAATAGGATTTGCTTAAAGAATAGTTTCCACCTTCTCATTGTAAATTGAAGCTCTTTTTCCTTGTGTTGATGCTTCCTTTTTTACATTTAGTTTTTGCACATACTTAAACAATTCATGCCCAGATTGTGGATATGGCTTACTTGCTTTAGTGAAAAAGGAGGTTTTGAATTGCTGAATTTACTGGCTGCTGAAGATTGTTATCCAAATTCATTTTCCTTAATTTATCTCTTTACATTTCTTGTCCAGATGTGTTGTAAGTGGTTCTGGAAAGATTGCCATGCATGTTTTGGAGAAGCTTATTGCTTATGGCGCTGTTCCAATCACAGTATCAGGTACATTTGAGTCCTTGATGAATATTTGGAGTTACATATGGGTCGGAAACCATGAGAGTGGCATAAATTAGTATCTTAGAATATTAAAAGTATTGTCAGACTAGAAGATCTGCAGTTTTCTGAACCGCGCATTGAGTAATGTTATTTGGTTTTTTTCATTTCTTGCTTCTGCCTCTTCACTATAGTTGTTAGATGTAGCTCCATAGACATTCTTGCCATTGCTTTTAATGTTTCTTTATTTTTTGTCATCCTATCATTGATTTGCTTACATGAGAATTGAGTTTGTATTTTTTGTGTATTAGTTCATATATGTTTGAAGCTGGATTTTTGTCCTTCAGTGGCTTCTGTAAGTTATTAATCTAGAGTACTTGTTACACTTTGGTGTCACTCACCTAAAGGGTATAAAGGTTCTCTTTGGTGTGAGGTTCTCTTTCGTGCAAGTATAAAACAGTTTTTATCACATGAGAGTGTAGACTTTAAATTCAGTGTGATATTAATGCGTTTCTGAAAGCATTTTAAATGCATTTCTGGAAGATTCCTTCACTACAAGAACAAGTTCTGATATGTCTTTAATCCTTTCCTTCTGTAATACCTCTTTAAACATACAATTGTAGAATTTCTTTTCTTTTCCTTTTTTATGACATTTTTTATTTCGGTTTTAAGTTTCTTGATTCTGATATCGAAATAGTTCTATGATCTGGTCAAGGTCTCACCAAACTTTTGCATGTAAAATGAAACAGATTCAAAGGGATATTTGGTGGATGAGGATGGATTTGATTACATGAAAATATCATTCTTGAGAGATATAAAAGCCCAGCAGAGAAGTTTAAGGTGTGTTCCATTCTGTTTCATTCATCTTTCTACCAACTTCAAATCTTTTAGAATCTTATGGCTCTGTACATACCCACTGCATATTCAGAGATTACTCGAAGACATATGCTCGGTCTAAGTACTATGATGAAGCAAAACCTTGGAATGAAAGGTGTGATGTTGCCTTTCCTTGTGCTTCGCAAAATGAAATCGATCAATCTGATGCCATAAATTTGGTTAATTCAGGTTGTCGCATATTAGTTGAAGGTAGTACTTCCTGACATGATACAGTTGGCTACACCATCTTCTTCCAATTCATCAATTTTTATGTTTGAAGGTATTTTCTTGCAGGATCAAACATGCCCTGCAGCCATGAAGCAATTGATGTTCTGAGGAAGGCCAATGTTCTGGTTGCTCCTGCTATGGCAGCTGGTGCTGGAGGGGTATGATATTCAACCCATACTGTGAGCAATACAAACGCCTTTGTGGGTCGGATTCAGTTTATTTCTTTTACTTCTGTATATTCTTAAGCTTTAGGAGTTAATGCCTTTGATATAGTTAGCTCTATATGTAACTTTGATCCTCCCTTCATTTATTATCTGGTTATAGTAATAGATTGGTGCAATATTTTTTGGCATTTTCGGTTTGATTCATCTATCATATAGTTGTTAAATTAGGCATCACCAATTGGTCATGTTTTATGGTGTTTATGATTGAGCTTTCCTTCGGCCAACTATTCTTGTCAATATCAGCTGCTAGTTGAGGGTGGATAAACAGACCACCTGATTGATTAGCGTGATCTTTTTACATGTATGAATCTTACCAATTTATCAACTTATTTTTCATGCACTAAATTTAAGTCTAATTGGATGAAGGTTGTTGCTGGAGAGCTTGAACTCAACCATGAGTGTAACTTGATGAACTGGTCACCTGAGGACTTTGAATCTAAGTTGCAGGTAAGCCTATATGACCTTTATGTCATCCTAATTGATATGAATATCTGGTAATTGGGAGCTGAATTCTGTGAGTTTGAACATGGCCCGAAAAGATGAAATTAGCATTTGATAGCAAGAAGCACAGCTTTCAGATTTGTTGTTTTATAAATGACTAAAATGATGAATTGAAAGTACATACATCATGCTGTATTACATACACGAATGGATTTATAATGCTCATGGAACCTTGAGAAACACAAATGATCCTTCGTGCATAACTTAAAATCACCATCCTACTACATAAGGACCTAAATTTAGTAACTTGTACTGTCATTACTTATGATATTCCTTTTTCCAAACTTTTTAGTTTCTTCCAGTTAAAGTCTACAACGTTACACGATTAAGTAACTTGGATTTTCAACTTGTAATTTGACTGGCAGGAGGCAATGAAACAGATATACCAGAGAGCTCTAAAAGCAGCAGCTGACTTCGGTTACCAAAAGGAGAGTCCTGAGTAAGTTCCTTTCCATCCCGTCGCTGTGTAAAAAGTGCTGGTTCTATGTTTTCATTTGAGTGATTGCTTGTCAAGTGGCATCGTTTGATGGAAACACCCCGTTATTGTCAACTTCTTTTCACGTTGAGTACTTGTGCATATGATTCAAGTTCGTATGGTATAGTATTAAGCAAAGAAACATAGGTGAAGCAAGTATATTACTTGACATCGGAATTATATAGCAGAAGATAAAGTTTTCTTATTCTGTCATTTCTCCGCATAATTCTGCAGGACTTTGGTACACGGCGCTGTCATTTCTGCTTTTCTTACTATTGCTCAGGCCATGACTGACCAAGGGTGTGTATAGATATCAAGGATGATACTTTCCGCAGGCAGTTCAGGGAAAGCATTTGTGTGCCAGCATCGATATCTGGATGTCTTCATACTTTGAAGGTTTAGCTTGTAGCTTGGAAAGATTGAAACTGTGGCGGGATTCTTTGTAACATATCTGTAATATTAGACTATAGAAAGGTATCAATGGGGAGTTTCTTAAGAGAGCATTTGTTGTATGAAAAGAAGAAAATTTGGATAGTTTTTAGAAGTAGAATTTGAAGGGCCTCCTCCAAAAGGGGAGTATTCTTGAGCCAACTGAAGCTGACTCAATGCTTGACATATTGGGAAATACTGATACATTAAAGTTGGAAATAAAAGTATTATTTATGTGATTGTTATTTCAGGCTTGCCTTTTGCAGATGCCTATAAACCTCACAACAACCTTTATAATTTGGCAAACATATTCTGCAATTAAGCTTCAACAATTGAGTATGAAGTCCAATTGCCTTGTTCTGTTCAGAATACATACATACATACGATAGCAAGTAAAGATGTAATGACTATGCCATTTTTATATGACCACACCAAAAGTGATATTCACATCCCGTTCTACAAGTCCAAGGTCTAATGTACAATAAGTGCTTCAACAATTGAGTATGAAGTCCAATTGCCTTGTTCTGTTCAGAATACATACATACTCACAATAGCAAGTAAAGATGTAATGACTATGCCATTTTTATATGACCACACCAAAAGTGATATTCACATCTCCTCCAACTTTGACAAAAATATGATATCTATCCCTAATCAACATCTCTCTCATCCGTCTTAGCTCTATATGCAGGTGGGAGCCATGACAAAAACTGTTAATACATTACCACTCCATGCAATGCTTGGAAATTCCTCTTCTTTAACTGCGCTAAGCATTCCAATGCCGTTATATACAAGACAATGAAACATTACTCTGATATGATAGATCTTTCAAATCCTGTTTGTTCATTGTGAAGAAAAAAAAAAGGAAGTAAAATTTGCAAGTTAGAAACCAATTGTATCCCTTCAAAATCATCATCAAATTAAATTCCATCATCCTCTTCCTCATCAGATTGTTCATCGACCAGTGCTCCACCTTTCTGTGTAAGAGAACAATGTTACTTTCTACTTTTGCCCTACAGAAGCTTTCTTTCAGATGTTGGGAACACTTGTGTCCATTTTAAGCAAAGCATTAGAGTCCCAGAAGTAAATTGATAAATTTCATGACTGGAATGGGCAGTCAGAGAAGAAAAAACATAACAATCTGCCACTTTCAAACCACCGTCTGTCTGGAAGCTTCTTCTCCTTGGGGGCTGTAAGTACAGAATCAGGCATCAACCTGAAACGTTGGTAAGATAAATATATTATTGAGAGAAGTATCATTCACATTCAAAGTACAAGGTATAGGAGTTTATCAAATATGTGTGGTGGACAATCACACGTCTCAAGCAATATCATTGATACATTATCCGGTTCTTTCGGGTCTTCTCTCCATGCAATAAATATTTCAACAGTAACTGGTTCTCCTCAAGTGGTATTATTACCTATATAATGATGGAAAACAGAACTTTAAAAGTTAATTATGCTACAAATTGCAACAATCCAGAAGTATAAAAGGAAAGTGACTTGGTTAATTCTGAGTCCTGCAGCATCAGCATCAATCATGCTTGATAGTAATTAAAAATGAACAAGAAAAGGAAAGGCATGTATATATCATCATCTTTTACTGATCTTGTAAACTGACACTATTACTTTCCTGTCCTGGCCATATCTTTCAGATAGTCATTCTTTAGCTGATGTTACAAGCGTGTAGATCATAGCCATGGCAATATCTTCAGATGCCTGCAAGACATAAGTATCTGGATCAAAAAATCCATGTAACCAAACAACCAACTATTATCTTTTTGGGTTCCTAAATATCTAATTACACGAATCTGGACTTCCAAATACCCTTACCTTGTTGAGTGTTTTGGGAATAAAACAGAACCACCACCTTGGAACGCCACGGAATTTGAAGATTACATAAACATAACATTGTTATACATGTCACTGCTCAACAAGACAGCTAATATGGAAGAGGAAAAGAGACTCTAGGGTTCAAAATTTTGTAACACACAGATGACATGATCAATCAATAACCACTTTCAGCAGAACAGATATGAATATCATCACATATTGTCCTCCTAAAACCTTTAAAATCACGTCGCCAAATCAAAAATCATGACAGTTTAGAGCTAGTGTCGAGCACTTTACCACTCGTATATTATCAGTATCAGCTGTTACTGCCACCACAATGTTTTCATAAACAAAGCAGGAGACGGCAGCAGTTCCATTAACAAGACTTTCAAACAACACATACCTTTGAAATCATTCATCAGTATGGCCTCCAACCGTTCAACGCATCAATTTCAATTGCCTGCTCCTGTCCGTAGTCTGCCCACACAGTTCAAGATATAGGAACATAACCAACAACATCAAACCAAACATAAGATATTATGCACTCAGTGAAAATCCAATACTTCAAAACATATTTTCACACTTCACATATATTCCAGCTAGATTCAGAAAAATCTAATCCCAATAGCAGGTCTTCAAGAAGCTCATGTTTTAATGGAAGAAAGCTCATTCAATTGCATGAACAAATTTGTATCAATTGTTATTAAAAAAAAAACTTTGACTGCCTTTATTCAAAAACCCATCTAAAATAACCAAAAAAGAACGTCTTTTTAGATTCTGGGTGTTCGTTATTTTCATCAAATATGGTCAATCTACCACTACACAGTAGCAATATCAACAAATAACCCTCAAAACAGAGAAAACAAACCAGTTAAAGAAACCCCTTCAATTTTTTAAAAAGACCAAAACTCACCCATTGTAAATTAAGTTAAAAGACTGTAATTAAGGTTGCATTAGCCATTAGTCTCTCTGTCTCTTTCCCTCCTTTGCAAGCCTCAAGAGTGTCTTCTTCTGATCGAGGCCTCTCTCTGCAAACTAAGCAATACAAAACATAAGAAGCTTCAGAGAAACGCAGCGTTTAGAATAACACCTTTTATTCTTCTATATCATAAGTTTAGTCTCTGCTTTAATACATAACAACTAATTAAAATTTTATTTATTTCAATTGTCGTAATTGACAGTTACAGGGATGACAACAGGTCGGGCTGAACTTGAATCACTCGGCTCGAGTTCGGGACTAAAGTGAAAAAACTTATAATTTTTCCTATATACAATAATAATCACTTATAAATAAAAAAGTATATAACAAAATTGTCTATAATTTATTTAATAAATAATAAAAATTCAAATAAGAATGTATTCAATAATTTTTTTTATTTCCTTAGAATTATACAAAGTGATTTTAGATAATATAACTAAATAAATTAGTTTAAAACAATCATATTTAATATTTTTTAA
>JAOQMQ010000005.1:3350987-3365417 GCA_027563845.1 Erythroxylum subrotundum | reverse complement strand
AAATAAGTAAAGATATCATTTGAAATTTTAATTTATAACATATATGTCAAAATAATATTAATAAAAATAAATAAGTATTTGATATACCAATTTTATATTTTTTAATAAATAGTTGAAATAAACTTTTTTTTTGCAATTTTATAAAATCTAATAAATATTTATAAAATTAAAAAGTTATCCAATTTTAGTATCAAATCTGTTAAGGTATTGATTGACATACGAAGTGTCCAACTATCCATGTGCAAGCTCAATCATATATTTCGGACAAAAACCTTAAACATAAGCATAATATGTTTAAGAACTTGGGCCATAGCTACGTCAGCTATAGGGCATGCGTTGCACATCCATATTGTTTTCTTGTGACTTGTGTGACTTGTGACTTGTGACTATTTAAAAGATGTAGAAATTTCATTTGCTTCATTTTAAAAAAAATTAAATAGACGTATATATTTTTGTAATATTTATTAAAATTTAACCTTAAACCGAATAATTTTTCGATTCAATTTTTATTTTTTGTTATTTTTTAATAATTTTTATTGAAAAAGTATTTTGAAAATTAATTAGTTTTTATAAATTATAATAAATCAATTATTTTTATTTAACATCTTTTTTTAATTAAACTTTAAATATTTTGATAAAAAAGAACAATCTTTTTCAATCAATTTTTAACCGATTTTATGACGGTCTAATACCGATTGAACCTTTTAAACTTTAAACTTTTGTTTTACCGGTTTAACTTTTAGTTTAGTTTTAAAAACATTGATTTTATATTATCAATAAAATTTTTAAGAATAAAGCAAACCAAATAAGAAGTAAATTAGTTTGACTTATTTAATAAATTATAATGATAATAAATAATATCTATGACTATTTAATAAAGTATAATTACTTAATTTAAGATATCAACAATTTTTTTTTGGGAATCAAATGTATCTTTGTTCTCTTTTCAATATGTTAAGTTTGCTAATTTATTTAGTTAGAGATGTTAAAAAGAGCTCGGCTCAATTTTAGCCCTGATTGACCGAGTCACGGCCCAGCCCGGCCTATGATAAAACTACATCATTTTTTAGTTTTTTTTTTAATATATATGACCTGATCCGACTCATCCCTACCTACCGGGCCATAAGTCAAGTCACAAGTCACCCTAGTTCACTGGACCATAGGTAGGATCACGAGTCGATTCATCCTTGCCCACCGAGTCACGAGCTATCCTGGCCTGGGGTTAGGCTAACGATGGTTAGAGTTCTCGACTCGTGTGGTTGTGATTTTTATTTTTTTGGCAAATTTTGTTAGAAATAATCTTATTTTATAAATCAGTATTCATGATTTTAATCTTGGTTTTAAGGTAAAAGAATTATGGATAAAAAAGTGTCATTTTTAAAATTTTGTTTATTTTAATATTTATTTTAAAATTTAAATATTATATATTAATAAAATAATAAAAAATATTTTAAATAGTTATAATTTTTAAGTCTCTCCTAATAAATAAAACAATGATTATCTATTTAAATTATAATCACTTAATAATTATATAAAAAAACTATAAGGTAAAATTTTCAAATATGTATCTTTACGTTACCTTTATAGTTTTATTAACAAAATACTAAAATAAATAACTTTTTAAAGTAAATATGTTCAAATTTAAATAGTTTTGATATTAAAAATTTTGAATATTAAAATAAAAATAAAAATAATTAAATAATTTGAAAACGTTATAATTTTTTTTAAAAGTGGAAAGAATGGAACACACTGAAATTCAAAATAAAAAACAATATATAAGTATCACATAAATTTTGTGTAATTGTGATGATTTAAGCGAAAAGTACTTCCTTATACTATAACAATAAAAAGTACGTTCATTTAGAGAGTTTTAATAGTATGCACCCTTACTCTTAATAAGTAAAAAGACTGTTTCTAAATGATTCACATAAAAAGAAAGAAAGAAAGAACAGAAAATAATAATAAAATAATAATAATAATAACAATAACTACTATTACTATGTTCTTATAATATATTGCATGCAAAATAAAAATATTAATAAAACCTACAACTTATGTAACAACAATAATTACTTAACAAAAATTTCGGTGAAATGTAGAATTTAAGAAGGGCTTATAATATGCAGTCTTACTTTTAATTAGTAGAGAAGTTATTTTCGATAGATCACATGACAATATATATATATATATATATATATATAATTAAAAATAAAAATAAAAATAAAAAACCTCTAACCTACTAATTATAAAATAATACATAAAGATAAAGGTAATAAAATTTATATAACATAAATTTAGCAATTTATAAATGCTGACGTGGTCCTAATGTTGCATACATGGCAAGTTGCATGTATAAAACTCGCAGAAAAACTCACTTCTCTCTCTTCCACTTTCTTTCTCTCTGTTGAAAAAGAAAAAAAAAGGACAGAAGAAAAAAACCAAAGCTCTCTTTTTTCCCTCACAAACACTCTCAAAGCCAGTTTGATACCAAAAGGTACGATTTTGATCCATAGACACATCTCATTCTCTCTATCTCTTTCGCTACTTGTACACTGCAAGAAACAGCTCGACATGGGTTCATTGAAATCTTTGAGAAGAAAGTACTAAGCTGTGAAAGTCTTTGACAACAACAACCATTATTGGTTAAAACTAGCGCCCTAGAACGATGTACTAAGCAGTTTCCTTAAAATTACTTACTTTAAATCAACGAGAAAAGCAAAAAAGAACCAACCCCAGATCTTATTTTCTTGTGTTTTCTTCCAGATCTCTCTCTCTACACAAAACCCTCCAATTTGAGGTCTTCTGCTTCTTGTTTGTTTGTGGTTTTTGGTATTTTGTTTTCCCATTTTTTTTGGTGATAAAGTTGGGGCGTGTTGCATGCAATACTGGGTTTTTGTTTCTGGACTGAGTTTTGGTTTTTCTTGTTGCGTTTGGGTTTCAGGTTTTAAAGGGTTTATCGGGTTGTTCCATGGAACCAAGGTTCATGAACTTTTGGCACTTGGGTTGATTAAAAAAAGGAATTTCCATTGATTTTTTGCGCTTTTATCTTTTTGCCTTTTTGGGTTTTTTTTAAAGAAAAACTGAGTTGGGGTTTTTGGAGATGGGTAGCTCTGGCGATCCCGGCAGCAACGGCAAAGCCATTGATGCGTCAGTCGGCGGGTTAGTTTGGGTTCGGCGTAGAAACGGGTCTTGGTGGCCGGGTCGGATTATGGGTCTTGACGAGATTTCTGAGGGCAGTTTGGTTTCGCCGAGATCAGGCACTCCGGTTAAGCTTCTTGGTCGTGAGGATGCTAGCGTGTAAGTGCTCATTCCCCTCTTATCTTTTTCAGTGTTTAGTTCTTTTGCTGTCAGACATTGCTCCTATTTTTGTGTGCGTGGGTCTGGTTGTTCTTGTGAGGATACAACTTATCCAAGTTGCAGCCTTACCTGAAAAGTGAAAAGCCTAATGTTACTGATTCATATTTGCTTTTCCAGTTTCTTTGGTCTATAGTTATGAATAAGTTTCTAACTTGCTATGTTAAGAGAGAGATACGAGTCTGGTAGTGCTTGTATCGCTATTGTGGAGAGTTAGTTTCTTTACTGGTTTTGACCCTCGATAGTATGTTTTTATGATTGAATGGGCTTGTTCTGATTACTTTTTCATGCTTCCTGATTCTTATTTATAGAAGTTTTTATTGCTAGATTTGACAGTGAGGATGTATTTTGAACTTTGATAAGCTCTTCAGCACCTTTAAGTTGCGCTTGGATGGCTATCAAATAGTGTGGGAATTTTATCAATATGTGGATGCTCACTTACCCTTTTTCTTGCTTTACTGAACCTTATGCCCGTTGATACTGGCGAATAGATGAACATTTCAATTTGGGTGCCAGGCTGGCATTGTTTAGGTTTTGGAGCAATGTTCATATTGTAAATGGACTTTATGCTCTTTGAATTTTCAGAGTGACATTGTAATCCACCTTATGCAGGTTGTGTTAGATTACAAACAAGCAAATGTACGAATAAAAGTATGCTTCTGTGCTCCTCTATGCAATCTGCAGGTTTAATCTGTTTGATCAATAGTAAATGGAGGAACACTATTAACTACTGTTTAACAATGCACCTTTTACCCATTGGTAAATGTACTTCTAAACTTTATTGAGTTTCTTTCCAAGAGTGTGATATTAGTGAAGAAACTTGATTTTCTTATGAATTATGCAAGTGGGTCATTATGTCCTTGTGAACAAAAATTTTGACAAAAGCTGTTTTTTTTTTCTGTCATAGGGACTGGTATAATCTTGAAAAATCTAAAAGGGTGAAAGCATTTCGATGTGGGGAATATGATGAATGTATTGAAAAAGCAAAGGTATCCGCTGCAAATGGTAATAAGAAAGCAGTGAAGTATGCAAGGAGGGAAGATGCAATTCTCCATGCTCTTGAGATTGAGAATGCTCGCTTGGGCAAGGGTAATGTGCACTTCTCCAGAACTAACGATTCCGGTGCTGGGAATGGTAATTTAGCCAAAGAATCAGCTAGCATGTCTCTTTCGAGAAAAGAAGATGAAGACATGACTATCAAAGAGAGTGGCTCTGATGATCCAGATTCTGATTCTGACTCCGGTCTCATGTCTGGTGCGGATTCGGGTTCAGCACTGGAATTATCCCAGTCTGGTATATCATTTGAGGAACCAAATCATAATGGTGCTTCTAAGATGCAAACAAACCAGGGAAAGAGAAGAAGAACGCCAAATGACTCAGAGGATGATGGAACAGAAGGGACTAAGCGCATGAGAGGACTTGAGGACCTTGGCATGGCTGTGGGAGATTCAAGCACTGGGAATTGCATGTCTAATGGCACTTTTGGAAATGGACACAAAATGTCGAACTCATCTATCAAAAGAAAGAGATCTCAGACTCCAATGGTCAACGAGTTCTTAAAAAGAAAAAACCGCCGTCGGCCATTGACAAAAGTTTTGGAGAGCACAGCTATGGTCTCTGTTCCAGTTACGTGTGACCAACTTCCCAATTCATGTGGTTCTCTTCAGGGGTTGTCTGATGGCAAGATTTCTGGTGTGGATTCTAATGACTCTAAAAGAAGCTTATGTTTAGCTGTCAACAACAATAATTCGGACAGCAATGGTGTTTCGTGTGACAATGGTACCTCTTTAAATCCTTGTGAAAATGACTGTGATACTTCCCTTGTTAATCCCGAAGTGAAGAAAGAGAATGATATACCACGCATACCAGGCTCAGTAGAGAATGATTCTTCTGATAGACTATTTGATGTGCCTTTTGTCGGGGAGGAAAAGCATACCGCAGGTGTGGTAATTAGGACTTCTGCAAATTTGGTGTTTACACTTGTGTAAGTAGTTACTATTGTGGAACATTACTCCATTTGCTGATTTGCTTATATTCTCCAGGTATGTCCCCCATGCTGTCTTCATCTTTAAGGCACCAAGTTGATGGATTGAGGAGACAATCTGGTCAAAATAGTCAAGCAGAAGCAATGTCTTCAAAAAATGAGGGAATTAATGAATCTGCTTCTACCAGTTCAGCGGCAAAGCATTTTAGCAACATCAGCCAAAGGATAGAGAAAGGCACCTCAAAGTGGCATAGAAAGGGAAAGAGAAATTCAAGACATGTGAATAAGAACAGAAAACGAGAGAGATACTATGTTGACATGGATGATGAAGCCAATGCTTATTCAGCAGATGCAGGGCAAATGGATGGTTTCCTTCAGGGTTCTGATCAGAAATTTGATGGTCATGGCAACAGAAGGACCTTTCCTTCATTCGGTTCCAACTTGCAAGTCAAATCCACTTCTGCAGAAGATCGATTAGACAGGATTGGAGATTGGGGTAAGCCCTTTTCTCTAACAGAACCTAGAGTAGGGGGGGCATCAGGGGATGCGTCTCTGCCTCCCCAAAGATTACTTCCTTTCCGGCAGTCACGCTTTACAGTTAATTCTAAGTATGAGACCTCAGATTTTCCAGGGAGAAATGGCCGTAGTGCTTCAAAACTTTTTGATGTCAAGCTTGAGGTTAGAGCCAACTACCGGCCACAACATGTTCCACTGGTTTCTCTGATGAGCAAATTAAATGGTAAAGCCATTGTTGGTCACCCTTTAACTGTTGAGCCTCTGGATGACGGCTATTGTGATGAGATAATCACTAGCTGTGAATGTGATGCAACTCATGAAAGTGTTCTGGAAGCTGCTGAACAAAGTAATACAGTTATGCGAACTGAAGCAGGAAGAATTCCTACGAAGCAGTCAAGATTTTCACCTAGTAAATCTGCTAAATTGAGAAAATCAGGACTATTATCCAAAAAGATTAGAAAACTGTCTTCGTTGACACGTAATAAAGAAGAATATAAGAAACCAGTGGTTGAGAAACCCAAGGGTCCAGTTATAGCTTGTATTCCCCTCAAATTAGTCTTCAGTAGGATAAATGAGGGAATGAATGGTTCGGCACTACAGATGCAGCAGCAGCAGCGTTCAGACAACTCATGAACTTCCTTCAAGGTACTGCCACAGAACATGGATCATCTCCATGAATTTGGACCCTTTTGGGAAGGTTTATTCTGCTTAGTTTTCATTCTAACATGCTCAGTTATGCTATTGTCGTTGAAGTTAGAATCCTTCTGTATAATCCAATTTAATGTTGTAGAAAGAACAGCGAGAATGATAATAGATTAAAGCTGCTTTGGTTTTGTACATATGTAACATTAGGTGAGTTGTAAAGATGATGATCTTGGTATTAGGTACACTTGTTACCTGATACAAGGTAGCCTATGGAATGATGTTGGCTCAGGAGGGTGACTGATAACCTAAATTTTCGGCAACTTGTTGGGACATGATTGTTAATTTATTCCAAGCTCAAATACCATTTGTTTTATTGCTTCAAATATTGCAGCCATTTTGTGTGCCTGTTTCTACGTGTAGGCCTGATCTTTGTTCTTACGTTCCATTGCCATTTTTGTTACCTGAAAAGGTTCCTAATGGTTTGGAGCTGGAACATTTTGTGTGCCTGTTTCTACCTGTAGGTCTGTTGCTGGTGAAAGCTTTTGAATCACATGTTTTGAGAACAGTCTAGTCCACTTAAGGAAGAAGATGGGCTGTTGGTGTTGTTAGCAACTTGCAAGTGCATTGAGCTGACTTATATTGGTCCACAATGATTTGTTAGAAAACGAACTTGGATTGGATTAAATATCACGTTAGCATACATGTGATTCAATGCAAAATCCGTTGGTATATGGGTGAAGCTCTCGGATTCTGTCAATGATTTGATGTTGTTCCGCAAAACAACGTGAAGTTAGTTTGGCATACTCACTTCAGATGATTTTGGATCTTCTGTTGAGTATTATCCTGTCTTATTCTATCCATTTGAATCTTAACTATTTATTTATGCGGGACTTATATAAATAGATACGGAGCCCACATAAATAGATGGCTGAAATTCAATAGACAGAATAAGACAAAGTAACATTGGACAGAAAATCTTAGCTTACTTCATATCATGAATGTTTTGTGCACTTTTCTAGTGAAGAAGTTCTTATTTATAAGTATGAGTGGTCTTGTTTTGTGCACTTTTCTAGTGAAAAAGATCTAATTTATAAGCATGAATGGTTGTTGGAAGTTCAACTAAATTTGAGGATGATAATTGGTCAAGTTGGGTTAGGATATGGGTCTTAAAAATGCAACCCCAACCTAATAGTTCAATTTGAACCCGATCTAATTAGGTTTAAGTCAAGATCAAAATGATGACGAATTAGTTTTATTAATTAAAATAATATCATTTTAATTTTTAATTTAAAAAAGCCATTTTGGTCATTCAAATTAAAACGATATTATTTTGTATAAGTATTTCGGGTTGTACCAAACCAATGGTTAGACTTGAATCATGTTCAAAATTTGGTGAACTTGATATGTTGATTTAAGTTAGAGTAGATTAGGTTTTAATTGTCAACTCTAACTAAATTTTATAAATATTCTAAGTCATTTTAATCAATTAAATCAAAATAATATCATTTTAACTAAATTTTATACATGTTTAAGTCTTTTTAATTAGTTTAATTTTATCTAATAAGTTTTATTTGAATAGAGTCGACTCTAACTGTAATTTGATATATTAATTTTGGGTCGAATCGAGTCGGGTTTAATTTGTCAACTTTAACTAAATTCAATATATATGTCAATAATGGGACAAAGAAAAAAAGTGTGTATTAAATAAGAGTTAAGGCATAAATTGTCAAGCTCTAAATGTGCTAATTGGACTAAAATTATTGAATTATTAGTATAATAATTTACTTTTCAGATTCAAAAGAAAGAAACAATTTGCACAAAAGATAGAAGACAAAGCCCAACGTTCATTTTTTGGGCTCAACCGATCCAAACCGAGAATACACTAACGAGGACATTTTAGTAATTGTGCTCGACAGGATTCAGATTAGGGTTTACTATAAAATCTAGCAAACTCTCATGTCTCCGTCTCGTTGTAGCTAGTTTTGTTCTAGTCATATACTCTTAGAGAAGCTGTGATAGAGAGAGAGAGAGAGAGCAGACGGTGAGAGGTCAAAATGACAACGGCGCCGGGGCAGTTGGTGTGGGAGATGGTGAAGAAAAACAACTGTTTTCTTGTGAAGCAGTTCGGTAGAGGAAATGCCAAAGTTCAGTTCAGTAAAGAGCCCAACAATCTCTATAACCTCAACTCCTACAAGCACTCTGGTGATTCACTCTCTGTAGCTTTCTTTTTCTCTTTATACGCATACATGGGTTGTTCTTGGTTTGTGTGTGTATTTTTTTCTTTATTGAAGAAATGAATGACTGTTTTGGTTCGTTATTTTTATTTTGGCTGCGGAACTGGAATGACTTGTTTTGCTATATGTGAAGATTGGAGCTTTTTATGTTTGCTGATCTGGGTTTATGAGATTTTGTGTGTTTGTGTAAGAAATCGATGGTTTGATTGTGGGGTTAAATGTGTAGGGTTGGCTAACCAAAAGACAGTGAGCATTCAGGCTGGTGGCAAAGACCTGTCTGTGGTCTTGGCTACTTCCAAGACCAAGAAACAGAACAAACCCTCTGCTCTCCTTCACAAGTCTGTCATGAACAAGGAGTTCCGGCGAATGGCTAAGGCTGTTGAGAACCAGGTATGTTTATACGAATAGACTGATCTATTTGTCTTAATGGTTCTTATTCTGTTGTTGGGTATTTACATGCCTATACATTACTAGAAGTTGAGAGATCACTGATTCAAAGTGATGACTGGGCCTTCTTGATTGAATTGTCTCTAAATGATAAAACATATTAATTATGATGCTGCTGCTGCCTCGAGTTGCTCCTAAATTGTTGTAAGGTGCGAGTTATGCCTTTTGGTAACTAGATTGAGACTTTTACATATTTTTTTAAGAAATTTTGTTTAGTGTTTTGTGTCATTTTGTAAAAAGCTTGACTTTCCATTTTCTTGCCTGGATTTATCAAATGCGTTTCGGGCAACATTCATCAAGTTGGATCATTTTGGTTTGTTGCCTGCAGTGATGAGCCATAACATGTAAGAAGAATCTCTCAATAGAGTTTCTTCTATGAAATATACTTGTTACGCTTGGCTTCTGAGCATTATCTTGATGAATATTCACCTGTGATTGTCTCTAAATGATAAAACATATTAATTATGATGCTGCTGCTGCCTTGAGTTGCTCCTAAATTGTTGTAAGGTGCGAGTTATGCCTTTTGGTAACTAGATTGAGACTTTTACATATTTTTTTAAGAAATTTTGTTTAGTGTTTTGTGTCATTTTGTAAAAAGCTTGACTTTCCATTTTCTTGCCTGGATTTATCAAATGCGTTTCGGGCAACATTCATCAAGTTGGATCATTTTGGTTTGTTGCCTGCAGTGATGAGCCATAACATGTAAGAAGAATCTCTCAATAGAGTTTCTTCTATGAAATATACTTGTTACGCTTGGCTTCTGAGCATTATCTTGATGAATATTCACCTGTGCTCCATATATCAGAAGTGTTATGGTCTTATAACTTCCATTTATCTGTAATTACCTGGTCAACTCTAATAATCAATTTGTTTCTGTTGTGTAAAATATTACTTTTGTGTTGCATATTTTATTGATTGCTTCCTCTGTTTCCTTGGAATATTATTTCTCACATGAGGCACTAATTTTTGTTTGGAGTAGATATTGAATGATAATTGAGTTATCATGTCTTTTCATAATGTCTTTTTATTTATTTTTTAAGCATCTAAACTGATTTGCATTTCCTTGTTGCAGGTTGCTGATAACTACTATAGACCTGACCTTAAGAAGGCAGCCCTTGCAAGATTGAGTGCTGTGCACAGGAGCCTGAAGGTCGCCAAATCTGGTGTCAAGAAGAGGAACAGACAAGCTAGGAAGTGATTTCAGATGAAAAATAATGCATCACTCTGAATTGTGCTGGAGATAATTTCCATCAATCATATCAACCTACTTTTGTATTTTTGTTTTGCTTGTTTCCATTTAGACCAAGAACCATAGAGTTTACGGCTTTTTTGGGGAGATAATTTGCATTGCAATATCATAGTTTTGAGTTGTGTGCATCTGATTCAGTTATGGTAGTCTTCCGAATTCTATCATTTCATTATGCCAAGTACTTAAACCTTTTCTGGTGGATTAGGTGCTTATATTCTCCTTGCTTTTCTAAAGTGAAACTGTAATCAAGATATGCAAGGTGTAGATTGCTTTATAAGATTAAGCCTTCAATTTTGTGTTCTGCGTAATTGGTGAATCATTGATGCTATAGCAACCGATTTCTTGGGGACATTTAATGACCTAAATGGTGTTAACGGGTAGCTTAATTTCATTTTGAAGCATTATCAACAATACATGATCAGATAAGTGAGTGAGTTGTAGTCACGTAACGCTGCTGATGAAAATTACTGGAGAATGAAAGTGTAAGGACATAATGTAAGCACATAATTATTCATTAGCTCATTCTGAGAACTGTAAATAATCAAAACTATGTCAATTATTTAGAAACATAAATGCTTCCGGTTTAACAAACATGAACAATTGTAAAACTTATGATCAAAACTTTCTATCGTTGCGGATTCAGAATGCATAGGTATGCAGCTTCCAGCTGAGGCCATATGTCGCCAAGCTAAAATCTTTAGCTTGATTTCTTTCCCATATGGTAAGAGCCTCAGAGGAATCAAGTTGAGCAGCACGTTGTAGAACCTTGGTTGACAGGCTTTCCGCGAATTGGCACCGTGGTAGGTCTAATTGCGCTTGTTGCTGGTTGACTAGCCATTCTGCAACAGAAAATGAGATATATCTGTAAAATGTTGGTCGAGGGTAATATTATTCAGATCCAGTTGGTAAAACTCTCTACCTTTTCTTTATCTCTGAAGCCATGGTCATGAATGCCTCTTCTACATTGGTAGCACTCTTAGCACTTGTTTCCAAAAATGGAATGCCAATATCATCTGCAAAAGCCTTTAGAAAAGGGTGAAACAGGGTCAGTTATAACCCAAAATCACAACTCTAAGCATAGTATCTCTTCTAAACCAGCATCTGATCATGACCATCAGGAGCAGAATGATCAACAACTAGCACATGCCTTTGCAGTTTCATAGGAAACCACCCTCTTGCTGGTTAAATCGCATTTGTTTCCAACTAAAAGCTTGTTGACGCTGTCAGTGGCAAACTTATCAATTTCTGCTAGCCATGTCTTGACATTGCTGAAGCTTTCTTCATCAGTTACATCATAGACAATCTAGCAGACAAGGAAGAAGATGCATAAGAACTAGTTGCACAGTTCCATGTAGAAGATATACATGAAGAAACACATGGGAGAGTTTGCATACGATAATTCCATGAGCACCACGATAGTAGCTGCTTGTAATCGTACGAAATCGTTCTTGGCCGGCAGTATCCCACTACGGAGAAAACAGTGTTCTATCAACTGATAAGCACTAAATACTGATTTGTAGAACCCTCAATAAATCTCTGCAAAATACATACTATCTGAAGTTTAATGGTTTTTCCATCTTGCTCAACCGTGCGTATTTTCTATGGAAGAAACAGATAGAAAAAGAACAGTTAGTACAGGTCATAATACACTGACAAATTCAATTGCGAGAAAAGATAGTTGATTCACTCCCAACTTACAAAGTCGACACCAATAGTACTTATGTAGCTTTCAATGTAAGAGTCATCCTGCAGAACATGAAAATTTAGTGACTTGGTTCATATTCTGAGAAGGCCTTAGAGCTCCTTAATTGTCCCAAAGATGGTAAATCATGGACCAAAAACTATGGAAGAACCTTAAAGTCTTACCGCAAATCTCAGGAGAAGGCATGACTTGCCAACACCAGAATCTCCAATAAGCAGTAGCTTGAAAAGGTAATCACTGAAAAAAAACAAAACCTAACTACCTGAAACACCAGCTAACATGCTCTAGAGACCACAAGGATATGGATTATTATGTAATTATGCTCAAATCCATGAAAAGTTCTTGAACTCCAAGATCAATACTAATGAACAAATTTTCAAGTAATCCAAACATATTGCAAGAAATGAAAGACCGTAGACAAAGAGTTGCGCTATTCTTCACACCAATTCACTTCCATATTAACAAGTTCATCCGACTGTACTGACTTTATGCTTGCAATAACCTTCTGACAAGAATTTCATAAAACAGCGTTTGATCATCTCATAAAACAAAGATTGAGGATCTGCTCAAAAATGCTAGAAAGGACCAGAAAATGCATTCTCATGAGTGCAGAGAGAAACTAGATCAATCTGAAATCTGCACAATTGCCAGGAAACAACAAAATCTCAAACAAAAGGCCTGTATTATTTTTATCAGCAGTTCTTCCAACCATCAGAAATGCACATGATATTCATATAAATGGGTTCATGAATATGAATGTTTATTCATCTTAAGATCCCAGAAGGAAAACAAGAGAATCTGAATCCACACTCAAACATATCGCAACTTTCTGTTTCCTTTTATGCATCGCAAGAACAGAACAAGAATGGCAACACGAACGAAGACAAACCACGTTCAACAAAATAAAGCCTGAATTGAATCTTTATATCAGGAAAAAAAAAAAAAAAGGAACCCAGATGCAATCTTTGACAAATGTGGATGTGCACCGACAAGTTCAACCACATCATTGGCAAAAAAAAAGAAAGCAATCTTTTTGTGCCATATAGCGAAGGAACATACTATTCAGGCATCATGGTTGCTGGAAGAAATTGCTAAGAATCCTGTGGAACAGTTGTTTTAGTTTTTCTCTGATCGAAGAAGATCTGAGAGAGGAGAAAGAGAGGGAGAGAGAAAGACTCTGTCGCATAAACTTGTAGGAGCCACCAAGTTTCGTGATATTGAACGTTTCATAGGAGGAAGAAAACAATTGGTTAACGATTTTAATATTTGCAAAAATTGCTAACTAGCCCTTCTATTTCTATGTTGTTACCTCAATGACCTTATTTCATTTTTGCTCATTGCATGTAAAAAAACAAGAATATTATCCCTCATTCTATGATAGTATTTTGTTTTTATTGATTATTAGATTATTGACTTTTTGTGTTAGTAATGTCTAGTTAATATATTCATAAATTTATCTTTTCTACTAAAAATAGTTTATTACTATGAGTTATTTTTATTTCAAAATAGAGATGTCACTAGTTTAAACATTCGAATCCAATTTTTTATTCGGTTCGAATTTGATATAATTGAATTCAAATAATCCAAAATCTTAATTGAATTGAGAATAAAATGACATCAAATTTTGAATTGATTAAGAAAAACTAAAGCATTTTAAATTGTTTAAATAGGATAAAATCGATTATTCTAAATATAAATTCAATCCAAAATTCAATCAACTTGATTTCGATCGAATCGAACACTTTTTTATCATCTTTATTTAGAATTGTATTTATTGTTATTTGCTATTACCACTATAAAAGTGACAAGTGTTAACAAAATGGATCGATTTAAAATATAAATACTAAATGTAAGATAAATACTTAAGTATTATATTTCTCAAATTTAAAGAGGTTGATATTGCGTTTTCATTCATTTTGTAAGAAAAAATAATGCAAGGCCTTTAAATTTGATTAATTTAATTATAAAATTAGAAATTAAGACATGAAATCTAGCTTGATTAAGATCTTAGATATCTAGTGTGAGGAAAGATGATGGTTGCTCTATTGCATATTCCAAAATTTGTTTCGTAGTACTTTATAATTTATATTGAAAAGGATGAATTAAGATGAAACCAAATTTCTTGGAAATGTCTCAACTTTTTTGGTTTTTGCATGAGATTCAAGGAATTTTGTGATCAACAATGGTCGGGTCGGTCGCATCTGGGCCCGGACTTAGTCATAACGACCCGTAGGCCGACTGGTCAATTCATCAAGCCCGACCCACGCTCTCCATGACCCATCAGCCGAAGGATAGTTTC
>JAOQMQ010000005.1:3319456-3335423 GCA_027563845.1 Erythroxylum subrotundum | reverse complement strand
ATGCCGAGAACAGAATCTCGGATCGCTCGGCCTCGATACCATTTCGGCCAGGTTACCAAGACAGGATCTTGGAACCAGGCGATGCCAAGAATAGAATCTTGGATCGCTCGGCCTCGACCTCGTTCGGCCAGGTTGCCAAGACATGATCTTGGAACCAGGCGATGCCGAGAACAGAATCTCGGATCGCTTGGCCTCGATACCATTTCGGCCAGGTTACCAAGACAGGATCTTGGAACGAGGCGACGCCAAGAAAAGAATCTTGGATCGCTCGGCCTCGACCTCGTTCGGCCAGGTTGCTAAGACGGGATCTTGGAACCAGGCGATGCCAAGACAAGATCTTGGATCGCTCAGCATCCACAATCGCTCGGCAAGGTTGCCAAGACAATCTTGGAACCAGGCGATGCTAAGAGCCAAAATCTTGGACCGCTCGACCTCAACATCGATCAGACAAGTTCCTTCTCATCGACCGAAGTGACTCTGTAAACCTCATGATCTATCGATCCATGTGTATTGAGCACACCCGTTCGCCTTTTATTATTCGAAGCAACTAACTTGATTCACAAAATAAAGGAGGCAACAACGAAAAACAAGACAACGAAGGACAAAAATAAGGTTTTATTTCATCATAAAATTGTCCTGGTCACAAGCCCGACCAGATGAGCTTTAAGGGTTCTACAATACGAACTACTCAGGCCCTTCGGGAGGAGAAACGCCAACAACGGGATCGGCACCAGGGGAGGTTGAAAAAGCAACCAAGGCGGAACCAGAATTTGCAGGAAGAACCGGAGAGACACCCTCGTGAGATTGCTCTTCTTCCTCATCCGAGCTAAGGTCCAGCTCCTCATCCAGAACCGCCTCTCGTTCTCTTTCAGCTATCTCCCTCACTTCCTCCAGAGAAAGGCCGAGTTCGGTGGGAAGCATCAGTTCGGCGTAATCCTCGAAGAAAGGACAATCCGACCCGTCAGGAATGCAAACGTTGTGGCAGCTCCTCAGAATGGAAAGAGCCAAGTCGCAAGCATACTCTTGGCACTCCTCCTGTAAGTGCCGCTCTTTCCATCGCCTGATCGCATCGATCTTTTCTCCCTTGACAGAGCTTTGCAACTCCATCAGCCTATTCTCTGGCCTTATCTTGTCCCTCACCGCTTCATGGCAGTCCTGGTGGAATTTGGATCGGATTGGCAGCGAGCACCTCACGCCTCATACCCTCGTTATCGAGCTGCAGCGCTCGACATTTTTCCTCCAGCTCGTCCCTTGCCGCGGCCACCCGGCTCTTCTCCTCCTCCCCCGAAGCGAGTTGAGCCTTCAAAACGCTCCTATCCTCCTCTTAAAATTTCTTCTCCTCCTCCCAAGAAGAAAGTTAAGCTCGTGCCAAGTCTCTTTCTTCTTTCGCCTCGGGTAGTTCAGCCCTCAAAACACGAATCTGCTCATGTTTGTCTCTGGCTTCCCGGTCCAGCGATTGGGAAACTCCATCGAGCTGCTCGAGGCGTTGATACGTGACGAAGGAGAGCGCCAACCCCTGGAAGGAAGAATCTTGTAAAAAAAAAGGGGGAGAGAGAAAATCTCGTAAAGGGGGGAATAAGTTACCCTCACGCAGCTACGCACGAGACTACCCAGCAGCTCCTTGTTGTCCAGAGCATCCAAAACCTCCTCGTCCCGGGGAGGAACAGCCTTCTGGGCAATTTGGAGGGACACGTCGATGTCCCTAAGCGATGCAGTCTTATCCAGACTGATCGTGGACACCCACTTCCCAGAGCCGGTCGGCCGCTCCCTCTTTTTGCCTTTCTCTTTCTCCTTTTCCTTCTCCTTGCCTTTATCCGAGGGGCAGGGCGGTCAGTCGATAACCCGAATGGTTTTCTTCCTCTTAAGAGGCGGTTCCACCTCTTCCTCTTTCTCCTCTATGACCCGTAGGCCCTCACCTGCCGACCGGGTCATCATTGCTGGCTGTTCAGGGACAGCCGCCAGAACGAGCGCTGCAGACGACTCAGGAACGGCAGGCCGAGCGACATCCTGCTCGGGAATAGTAGGTCGAGCGACATCCGCGCTGGCCGCGCTAGCCTCCCCCTTTGTTTTTGAAGAGGGCTTAGCAGCTTTGCGCTGGCCCCTAGTGGAGCTAGAAGACCCACCGAAATCCCTGAGCTTTGCCATGGCTGCACAAATATAAGAAACAGGTTAGAAACCAAAACCAAAACCTACAAAGATAGTAAAAAATTAAACTACGAGGATTCAACCAGGAGGGGCAGTCTCTTCTCCTAGCCCGCTAATTTGTGGCGGGGGGTCGGTTAAGAAGGAATCGGCCGAGGCCCCCCCGCGACACCCTAGAACTAGGCGATCGAAGTCGTACCGACCGAGCGCCTTGATGCGATCGACCACCTCCCATTCCTCCCTGGTAAGGAGCAGATCGGAGATGTCGTTCCACCGCTCGACTAGGGGATACCTCCACGGCATAGACTCAAAGGCAGATCCCGGGGGCCTTACGAAGAAATACTTCGTCCGCCATGATTGGACTTTTGAAGTGGTTCCAGCAGGACGATACCTCGCGTCTCTATACTGGAAGGAAGGGACCCCGGCCCCAGCGCTCGAACTTTGGTTCATCCGCAAGAAGTGACGCAGAATGCCGATCGACGGAGGACACCCAAACTGATGACATAGCAAGGCCAGACCATTAATAAACCTCCAACCGTTCGGCCTCAATGCGTAGACGTCGCATACGTCGCCAATAATCAGGGCGTATGCAAGCTTCATACCCCCGGTAGAGAAAAAGCTGTCCGAAACAGCGAAGTAGCCTCCCAGATTGCTATGGATCCGTTCCCTCGCAAAGGCTAGCCTGGGTCCCCATGACGAAGGGATGTTATTCTTGATGACTGACCGGTTCAATTCCCTCTCAATCATCGTCGGTGGGTCGCACGGTGGCGCCCCAACGACCTGCCCATCCTTCCGATCACTCGTCGTGACTTCTTCGACCCCCCTCACCTCCGGCGCCGTCATTACTTCCGCCGCTATTTCAAGCGGCCCGACTATTTGAGACACCCTCTTGGCAGTTTCATCCCTAGGACTAACTTCACTTCTAGGACTGGTTGACGACATGGTTACAAGAAGGAAATTTATATGATGAAGAGAGGAAAAAGGACGTACCTAGTTTAGTGATTGAAGTTTGAAATTTGGGCGACGGTGGAAAGAAAACTCCGGCGACTGCAGGCAAAAAGATGAAAATGAAAGGAGAACAGAAGCTGAAGAATAAAATACGCGTGAAGAAAATCTGTAGCCTGTCGATCCTAAGTATATATAGAAGATCGACTGAACGGACGCTCCAATCAACGTTGAACACGTGGAGGAAATCTGAACCAAGCTCAGACGCGTGGCATAATCTGAGCTATAGTAAATTAGGGTTATTAAAGACCCGAAGCGGCGCGACAGTCGAAAGGACACACATGACAGCGTATGACAGCGCATGACAGCCGCGCGGCAGTTAAAAGGACGCATCGTTTCAAATTTTGAACGGCGCCCCGAAGATACGTATTGTCAAGTAATAATTAGACCTAGCATTGCGACTAGATACCGACGTCCGAGCGGTCGCCCTGGCGTAGCGTGAGCCGATCGATCGCCCTGTCCTAAGCCCGAGTCTATCGATCGCCCAGCTCTAGCACGAGTCTTCCTTATATAAGGTACTATTTCGCCATGATACAGGTACGGGATAAAAACCCTATTATTCTTCTTAATTCTTAGCCACCAAAACCTTCACAAAAAGACTAACTTGAGCGTCGGAAGGGCCTACCGGAAATCAACCCCTGGTGTGCCTTTATTATTTTGCAGGTATCTCAGAACCGAAGCTGATCAACCCCATGGATCCTAACAGCAACGCCCAGCCCCCTCAGAACCAGACAGAACCACACTACATAAAGAACCAGAACTTTACATCATCTTTTCCTTTCACTTTAATCCTTTTCGTAGCTGCGTTTGACAACTTGAAATTGATGCAAGATGTGTTTTGGACATCGTACGCGTATCACCAAATTGTTGTCCCAATCAAAGATTCTCGCTCCAGGTGACTTTCTGACATTAACACTTAGCTTGTGATGCTTTCTAACTAGAGCAGGGTATGAATAATGTGATTATTCAGAGCAAAAACTGGTTGATAAGATTTTCGGAGAAGCTAGGTTTCGTTGCAAATTTTTCTGGGTGAGATTTCGAAACTGATATTATGTAGATTTCTATGAAAAGGATTTAAGTTATTAAGATTTACATTCTCCAAAAAGGTGTCAGCCAGATCAAGTTGTCAGGATCCTCTGTCTATTTTCTCTTATCCCTACCTTGTCCTATGAATCTCAACCATCTATTTATATGAGTCTCATATAAATAAATTGCTGAGATTCATATGACAGGATAAGGACATGAAAAAATGGACAGAGAATCCGTACAGAAGATCCATCATCATCAAATTGCTAGGATCCTTTGTCCATTTTTTCTTGTCCCTATTCTGTCCCATAAATCTCAGCCATTTATTTATGTAGGTTCCGTATAAATAGATGACTGAGATTTATATGACAGGATAGGAACAGAAGAAAATGAACAGAGCATCCGTCGGAGATAAAATGCAATTAAGCACTTTGATGCCCCGTTAACTCTAAGCTAACTCTAAAGGCCGTTGAATAGTGGGCTTTTTGGTAGACTTGTGGACTTCTAATAGATTCTTGGGTTGAAGCTCTCCCACGCTTTTTTGGGTTGTTGAAGTGAAGACTCACCTTATGCATAGAGTTGACAAAACAATTTAGTTTCGGTCCAGTCTAATTCAACTCGACCCAAAATTAATAGATTTCACTCGATTTGATCATATTTTGGTTGAGCTTAGATTTTTTTTAAAAAATAAATTTTAAGTCAAACTCAAACTCCAAGTAAACCACTTGAAGTCTTTTTTTTTTTTGAAAAAAATGACATCATTTTATATAAAATGTTGTTTTTCAAATTTTAAAATAAATAAAAAAGAAAAAGTTTGATTATATCGGACCTGATAGTACTTCAAACGTCCCAAGTGCAATTGGGCTTAGGAGTCTTGTGTACCCAATTCAAACCCGAGACAAAAATTTTTGGTTGGGCTCGAGTCTAGGCGGGCCTAATACATCCCGATCAATTACTAATCCTTTGCAAAATTTTTAGGCACAATCGGAGGAAGTGAGATTAGCCAAATTATGAATTATCTTCTTATATGCTACTTTATGATTTTACAACATAATTAATTAACGTATTATCTTTAATTAATTAACTTATATTTTGTAATATAAATATATTTAACAAATAAAAATATAATGAAATTTTAATTATAAAATTTAACTTTTTAGTCTATGTTATATATAAGTCACTTATAAAACGAAACTGTTAGCATACCTAATGTTTCTTACGTTTCTTTTTAAATATTATTTATGTTTGTAAAATTTTTTATTATAATTATTATATAAGTAATCATCTGATTTAAAAATTTAAAAATATTTCATATAAAATTTGTTATATTATCAATAGAGTACTCAATAATAATGAGATATATTATAAAATATATAAAATTAATTAAATGATTAATATAAGATTCATTATGAAGTAATTAAAAAAATATTTTATTGGCATCTCTACTTTATTTATTATAATAAAGGTTTGATGAGCATATTTGTTTAATCATTTTAACATTTTTATTTATTGTTATTTATGTTTGTTTGACTTTTTGTGAATATATAAATTAATAGGCTGACAAATTATTAATAATTAAAAAATTTAATTGGTTTGATCTTTTCAATCAAAAAAAATTTAAATCAACCAATTTTTAGATTCGGTTTTAACTTTTCAATTCGAATTACTTTAATAATTTTTTATAAAAAATAAATCAATTTATTAATTAATCAGATTGATAAGAAAATTTTCTTTAAATCAAATTTTAAAAATTTTAATTTTATTCAATCTTTAAGTAGTTTTATAATGATCTCAGTTGAAACTTTTAAACCTTAAACTTTTTGTCTTATCAATTTAACTTTCAGTCTAATTTTTAAATTTTTACAAATTGCGGTCAATATAATTAAATTTAATCATATATATTACAAAATGCTATAATATAATAATTAATAAGTAAATAATTATTATAATAACATGTGAAACATACGAGAATTGGTTATTAGCACGTGAAGGAATGGCCAAGTCCAACGCCACGGGTGTGATGTGACACAGCGGATCACAGTAAGAGCTGATGAAATCAGCAGCCACCACTTGAAAGAACCAATCTTTCATTCAAATTCAATCAACACCTGGATTTTACACATATTCAAAGTTATTGACACAGAGAATCAGGTTCAGATCAACATGTCTTTGAGTCATTTCTCTTCATTTTAGGTTTTGTTTCACAAAGTTCCCGTCTTTTTCTGAAAGTTTGTTCAATTTACAGTTTAAAGTTTGAAACTTCACTATTTTCGGGTTTTTTTTTTGTAGATCGTGGGAGTGAAGCCATGAGTCTCTTTCTCTGGGTTGGTTTCGTTTTGTGTATGCTTTCTGTGAATCCATCTTTGAGCTTATATGGGTCATCGTTGTCGGATATTCCCACAAGGTTTCTCAGTTATGCCAAGGAAAGGGAGTTTTCTGATTGGATGGTGGACGTGAGAAGGAAGATACATGCGAACCCTGAATTGGGTTATGGGGAATTTGAGACCAGTAGGCTTATCCGGGAAGAATTGGATAAGATGGGCATTAAGTACAAACATCCTTTTGCAGTTACCGGTATAATTGGGTACATTGGGAGTGGTAAACCTCCTTTTGTTGCAATAAGGGCAGATATGGATGCGCTTCCTTTGCAGGTTTGCTTCAATTTTGACTTCCAATTCCTTAGTTCCATTAATTATCCAAGCTTGATGCTTGTGAATTGAACAAGTCCGTGTAATTTCTTTTTTCCTGCCAACATGTTTTATACCCACTTTTCTGAATATGTAAGTTTATGTGATTTATTGGATAATTGAAATTTGTCTGTTTTATCGGATAAAGTTGCAGAATTGAGTTTTTTGGGTTTATGACATTTGAAATGATAGGGTATTGCTTGGTAGTGATGTGGAAAAAGTTATGGATTTTATCCCTCTTTTGTTTTAAATTGTAGTTGAATTCAGTATGAATTTATGTAGAAGTTCTGTAATGCATAAATTTCAGTTTCTTTTGAAGTTAATGCATTGGTGTTCGAACCCTTTGTCAGGAAATGGTGGAATGGGAGCATAAGAGTAAAGTCCCTGGAAAGATGCATGCTTGTGGGCATGATGCTCATGTTGCAATGCTTCTTGGTGCGGCGAAGATACTTAAAGATCATGCTGACCTGAAGGTCTGTTCCTTAATCTGGCTTGCTAGTTGCCAGTCCTTTAATACGAGCTATCTTCTTGTCAATGAGATTGAGATGATGAAATCCCCATAAGAAGCCCTTGAGAAGAAAAGAGGAGAAAATAAAAAAAGCCTTACACCTTACCATGAGATTCTAGTGACTTGATATTTACGGTATTAATTGTTGTCCGACAATCATAATGGCAATAATCTCAATAGTTGAAACTGTTGACAGTTGGTCAAATCAGATTATATACTTTGTAAAAATTATCTGAAGAGAAGTCAGTGCTTAAGGGGGGAAATCCATTTACTCTCTGATCATGTGATTCATTGAATGATGCTACATCATTTCCTATATCAATTTGCCAGTTTATAATTCAACATTTTTCCAGCTTGGCAGCTTATCTGTTCATAAAGAAGAAGACGGTACATAATTTTGGCTCTCTTACATAATTTTTGGTTCCTTCTTTTTCCCTTCTCAGATAACATCCTTAGTAAGGAAAAAGTCTGTAATTTAGTACAAACTCATTAACATCATGATGCAAGGCCTCTGATATTTTCAGGCCAATAGGCCTTTTCATTATGCCTTTAATATGTTCCTCATATATCCAAGTAATTGTTGTTCCATTAGGGTACAGTTGTTCTTGTCTTCCAACCAGCAGAGGAAGGAGGTGGTGGAGCCAAAAAGATGATTGATGCTGGGGCATTAAAGGATGTCAATGCTATCTTTGGGTTGCATGTTGATCCTAAGTTACCGTTAGGTCAAGTTGCCTCCAGACCTGGCGCTCTATTAGCTGGGAGTGGCTTCTTTGAAGCTGTAATAAGTGGAAAAGGAGGTCATGCTGCCATTCCTCAGCACTCAATAGACCCAATATTAGCAGCTTCAAATGTCATCGTTAGCTTACAACATCTCATTTCACGTGAAGCTGATCCGCTGGACTCACAGGTAAATTTTTGTTATTCAAATGCCAGTGCACCCATCTTTTCTTGTCTTTCTTCCTATATGTGGCTAAGAAAATCTTTGGCATGTTTTGTGTTCTGGTTGTGAATCACTTGCAATTTCATATTATTTTTGTTCATTAATGTTTTCCATTTTCATCAGGATCTTTAAAGCATAATTTTCATGCCATCATCTGTTAGGCCCTTTGTAATGGATCTCTGTATCTATTTCCTAGAGCTTGTGCTTTAAAAACTAACAGTAATATTTCGGCATCTACAATAGACCATTATAAAGAGAAACAACGCAAATAAGCAACGGATAGAACTCACTAGTTATGCAGTAACTAGATAGGCGAGTTCATGATTCTGCTGATACACTTTTAGATCTTTCTTAAAGAAACAACGGCAGTATTCATTTCAGAAGTTATTTTCTGGTCTATTATTGCAAATATGAACTGTCTAATGATGCTTGTACTTTTGACTACAACTTCGTAACTTGCTGTTGAAATTTAATAATTCAAACATTTCATCCCAATAGCTGTCAAAACTGTTGACGGAAGGTATTTAATACTTGGTTTCTAAGCAGAATGAATATGACACTTGGCTTCTTAAACACATGAAACATGCTATCATAATCATTATAGTGCCAGTTTAAATGCAGAGTATAACTTGCAGGTGGTGACAGTTGCAAAGTTTCAAGGAGGTGGCGCATTTAATGTCATACCTGATTCTGTTACGATTGGGGGCACCTTCCGAGCCTTTTCAAAAGAAAGCTTCCATCAACTTAGGCAGAGAATTGAAGAGGTATTGTGTTTCTCTCCCTTGTGTTATAATAACTATGCTATAGCAACTTCATATAAGTACCATTCTTCTTCAGAGCAATGTGACCAAGCTAACTTTTTGTGATCATAACTGGGATCTCAGCTTGCTTTTGTTTACTTTCCCTGCTTCAAATGTTTTTCCTTATTATCCTTATGTTGCTACCAATGTCTATAGCAAATATAATTCACATTATTTGTGCTCTGAACTCTTAAACTGCATGTTTTGATGCTAGAAATGTATTTATGGCTTAGTTACCTAGACCATTTTGCTCCCATAACAGGTTATCACAGGGCAGGCAGCTGTGCAAAGATGTAAGGCAATTGTGAAGTTCAATGAAGAAGATAAACCCTTTTTCCCTCCTTGCGTAAATGATAAAGAATTGCATGAGTACTTCAGAAAAGTTGCTGGAGATATGCTAGGCTTTGATAAAGTTAAGGACATGCAACCATTGATGGGATCCGAGGATTTTTCCTTTTACCAAGAGTTTATGCCTGGGTACATATTCTTTCTTGGAATGCAGAACGAGACACAGCTTGAATTTGCCCATTCCCCCTATTTTGAAATCAATGAGAACGCACTTCCTTACGGTGCTGCACTCCATGCCGCATTGGCTGCAGGACGTCTTCACGAATTGGAGCAGAAATCAGACGGTCATGATGAACTATGAACCACTTAATGCCCTTTAATCTTAGCATAACATAAATTCTTTTAGACTTGGAACTTCAAAAGATGTTCCAAGATGGTGTTTAGTGCTCGGATATTGTTTAAATTGCTTGTTATTCTAGTTGGAAGTCTATATAAGCTTGCAACAGATCCATCAAATGAGGGCTATTCTACTATTTTTTATTTATAGATTGTGGAATCTGATTTTGGTGGAGCATTAGTTTTGTATTTACCATGCTCTAACTTTCATCGACTATGAATAGCGTGTCTATAAATAAAGTAATTTGCATCTTCTGCTCTACAGTCTTGTGAAGAAGACATTTCTTTCTGTAATTAAGGGTCTTACAACTTATGCAAAAGATGCAGAGGAAGTAAAGTTGTCCTGTATTACAGCTGAAACATTTAAACTCCGTTAAACGATGTTTACTCTGAGCATACACAAGCTATGCTTCTCTGCCTACACAAGCTATGCTTCTCTGTCTCTGATGTTTTTTCAGCTGCAGAGGGGATTTTGAGGATGATGGTGAACTACTAGACCAGACACTTGTATGCATCCCACTTTACTAGAATCTGATCTGCATCATGCAAGGCCACCTTCTCTAGCTGCAATGTTACACCAGATGAGGGGCACTGTCCATATCGTCTCGTAGTATGTCTCATGGGGTTCTTATCTTATGTCCTTGTCTCATGGGTGTCTTAAGTCCTTTTCCATTATCCTAACCAGGATGGAGTCAGGTCCTATTCAGCTTCAGACAATGTTTTCAAGATTTGGAACATCGTAAGTTAGTGATTATTGATCTGTCTATGAAGCTGTGTTCTGACAGGATTATCAAGTGTTAATGAAACACTAGGACCCATGTGTTAAATCATCATAATCAGGGAAGTCGAATGAAGATGGGATGTTCTGATTATTTAACACAAAATCCCACAAATCGAACATAGGAAAAGGCCTGTCTTCATTACTATGTTAACATGCTGTGTGCAGTTCTTTTAACAAATACCATGTTTAAATTAGCAAAAAGTTGTACTTAATTTAACAGAAAGAAGACCTAACTTAAAACATTATTTTTAATATGTTTTTATGTCCAAAGATTATTTATATCAGAGGGAGACTGGAAAGCACAATCAAAGTTGGAAGATGATGATAAAGTACCAGAATGAGATCACTTCAATACATGGTACTAACCAAAAGAAAGGGATAGAATTTATATATTGAAATTATCCAAAAACTTGAGAACTGTTTATATCTAACACGCTTTGACATTGAGGTTTGTAAATGCCTATATGCTCATTACAAATAGACCAACAAGTCATAGCAAAGATTTTCCTGATACCTAAACTCACATGCTCAAGTTGGTGTTTTCACATAAACGTGTAGTCAAATCTACATTCAGTACCCCAAAACTTTGGATGCTAAGCCTAATAGAGGATCTAAAGCGCTTGGAGCGAACTTCCGGGCGAAAAGATAACAAACATTCGTTGGCTGGTTATTGTAAATACAGGCATGTCCCTCAAAAATCCTCTTGAAGAACTCCACTTTAATGTCAGACTTACCGAAGGTTGCTGGATGCGCTCCACCTCTTGACCAATCTGTCCATGTCAGTGTTCTGTTTGCCAAGAGATGTGGAGATTTGATACTTAACATTGTCTGGAAGTAGTGCTCATCCACATAACATGCTGGTCGACAAAATGCTTTGAACTTGGGATAGTAAGTGGTGTCCTTAACTATGTCAATTGCCAGTCTACGATCGATTTCAAACCACTGAGACCCCTTACGCCAATCTTCAAGTGCGACCTCTGGTAGCATATTCCAATTGTAGCGCCCCCTCCCATACGGACCAGGTTCATCGAATGAACCCATAAAGCTGTATCTTGATCTTGATATGTAGCGGTAGATAATACTGAAATTGTGGAGAGGAATGCACGACTCGGACACCAGGATGAACCATTCATTGGAGATATCAAGCAATGCATTAGCCAGGAGTCTCCTTTCAGCATCACACATACTCATCATTCCCCACTCTGCAACCTGCATGGAACTGAACTAAATGATGCATGCACAATAATAATGATACATTGATGCGGCTGTGGAGAAGCTCCAAGCAAGCAAACCGAAGACTAAATTGCAAGGATGCAAAGGAATCGTGTTGATCAGAAAGTTGAGCACACAATGACATACTCTGAATCTAATAAAAACTTTTAAACCGTCTTAAAATACTCATTTGAAACAAAATTCCAAGAACAAAGTATCTTCAATAGATGTCTCATGTCTTACAAAAGAACATGGCTCATTCAAGTCTCATAAACAAGCAAACACAGTTTTGGAACCCAACAGAAAAGAGAGAAGACTATCTCAAGACAAGAAACCAAATAGTAACTAGTTCAAATAAGCATAATAAATTATAGACCTGTAAGATAAAAGGAGGAGTACATACTTGGAGGGTAGGGTGAAATTTCTTATAAACAAAGAACTCTACAAGTTGCTAATCAATGAAGGGTCATTAATAAGCCAAAAATGAGTAATAGAGAAAAAAAGATGGGGCAGTTGAGGGATGAAAAATAAGTTCTGTGATAATTTAGCATGATTGGGATTCTTTGTACAACCTTCAAGTATTTCAACACATGCAATTTGAAGCAATTCGGTAATTCCTTCTTGAATTTATGTGGCAAGGTTGAGAAATCTGGTTGCCGTTTCCATCTCCTTGCGGACAGACACCAAATAAATCAACACATAAGATTCACAAATTCCATATCACACTTGACAATTTTTTGTTGGTATCAGAAATAACAGGAATGCAGACAAGGCGCAACAAAATACAGAATCAACTAATTGAGATCTCTCCAGTTCTGAAAGGCCGTCAACAGAAAATGGCTTGATTTTTCCTTCTAAAATGAGTAATCAAACATTATCCAATATACAAGGTAAATACTGAGATGATGGAGATTATGTAAGATTTATTTGGAAAATAAGATGACACTTATAAAAGGAAATGGAAACAACCAATCAAAGCTAAATGTGAAACAACAATATTGCTCCCATAGAACATATATATAATGCATTAAATCATGCAATCTCTAAACAAGAAATTTACGAAAAATACCTGACTTGGGATTTGTCTCTTGTAGAATACTGATGATGACGTAAAGTTTGATTCATAAGATGGTGTTGTATGAACATATATTGAATAAAGCCCCTCATGACCCTTGAAAAACCTCTCCCACAGAGGTGCCAATGGCAATGGCCCCTTAGCCAAGAACATAAAGGCAATTTTTGGAACTCTCTTAAAAGGATATTCCTTGATCTGAGGAATAAATGAAGCACGCCAAAACAGTTGTGTATCATTCATTTTATGCAACAAGTTTGAAGGAGGCTTAAACCAATTCTGCGAATTATCAGGGTCTTGAAAGCATGGCACGATGATATTGGACCTTTTTACTCCAGCAACATTTTGGACTCCAAAATATCGAACCATATACATGCTAACAATCGAAACACCAAGACCTAGGACCAAAAACAACAAGAAGAACTGGAGGAGTCTCAAAGGCAAGGGCCTATTATGGTTGAATCTGAGATTAACTAAAGGGTCCTTGCCATCCTCCAGAGCCATCTTGATCACAATTCCCTATCCAATGAACTTCTGGCACCGAGCTCTCTAAACAATCGAAGTCTAAAACACCATAAGTATCAAAACTTTCGGTAATCAAAAAGAAAAATCACTGTCGCCTAAAGAACCTCTTAAAGATGACTAAGAACCAACTTGGGCTATTGCTAAAAGGGTTATGATCTCACAAGCAAGATACACAGATACAAATCAAGTAGCGGTAGAGGCCAGATCGCCAAGACAACATCAAATCTTTACCGAATGCTTCTGCTCCAAAAAGGGAATTTAAAGCACCCCAAAAGCATAAATTAGATCAACACGTTCGTTCCAACAAATTTGGCAACTGCGAAACAACATGTAACATGATTAATATTAAGAAGGGACATAAAGCAAGTAAGAAAAAGTGTTAATTACCATGTGGGATGTATGCTTATATCATCAACATGGAGGAATTACGCAAAAACGTCTAAGCAACAAGGTATGTGTGGAAAAGCTCACACCTTTTTTTTTTTTTGGCTTGAAGCTCTTTGGATTTGCAAAGAAACAGAGTTGCAGAGATGGTGTTTAAAAAGATCACTCCTTTCACCTGTCGATTGCTGAAAGGTGTGGTTTTGAGCTAGAAACCTCTGATTTGACGCTGGGGTAGGGTGGTGAAAGGGCGTTGATTGATGAATCCAAAGGAGTGTCACACACTACCTTGGGAGACGGGGAAAACCTAAGATCATTGTCTTGTGGCAATTTGCCTGTTGCTTTGGAATTTTAGACTCATGTGGGCCCCACTTTTGCCCTCTCTTTTCTTCCCTTCTTTATTACGCACGCATTAAATTTGAAAATCTTCTATCTGATCTTTTAATTAAATTTGAAATTAAAATAATAGGATTTTAATATCTTAGTCTAATTAATTTAATTATATATATTTACTCTCAAATTCAATTATTATGTTATTAAAATCGAATTTTTATTTATTGACTTGGATTGACTTGACTTAATTTGTCTTCCTTACTTGATTAATAAGAGTTAGCAAAATAATAACTATTTAACGTAATACCGACGTATAACAACATTCAATAAAAATTTCGCTAAGATTTAAAATTTGAAAAGGTCTAATAGTACGTAACTTTTTCTCTAATTAGTAGATAGACATAATACATTTATATCTTACAAGCTAAGCATAAATTCTTCCATTGTACTTAGTTGGATAACGAAGGATTAGCTTGATTTCCAGTTAACATAACTAAATAACATAATTGGAAGTAGAATTTCTATAACTAGTGCTCGCTCCAAACTTAATAACATATCATTGGAATCTCACTTATGGAAATTCTTGTAAATAAGGTGTATAAATCATAAGTCCAATCAAATGTGACAATTGATAACATTTAATCTATGAAAATCGACTTAGAAAATTTGATATTAGTAATAATAGGATGAACATAATTTGGCTTAATAACAGTTCAAATTTGAACTTAGTTGAAGCCCAAATCTAATAAAATATTATATGATTTGTCGATTAATTAAAAATATGATTTGATTTGTTGATCTCGGGTCAATTTAGTATAAACTCTAAAAGATTTATAATTAATCAAATTTGAAAAATTATCAAATTTCAAGCTAAAATCAAGTAATTTTGAAAACTTGATTTTATTTAAACTAAATTTGATTTGTCAATTTGGAGCATAATCAGATTCTGATGACCATGTCCTCAAAATTCTTCTTTTTTCACATTTTTGGTAAAGATCCAAAGTTGCAAGATGGTCCTCTTTATAACATCAAAATGCCAAACTTCACAAGTTGGGGAAAACAGTTAATAACCGACTCTTGAATGTGTATTTATTAATGTAGTTGGTCAATGGTTCTAAATGCTCCATCCAATTTCCAGAATTAAATATCCTAGCCTTGAAAAAAGTTGTTAATTGGCCAGTTGATATCTTAAATTATTTGGCAATTTCTTAGGATTTTGAAAAATATTCAATTTTCAATTGTAAACCAATTAGTGTTAATTAGGGATGTTAATTTTGGCCCGGCCTCACCCGATTTTGTTCTGGGTTGATCGGGTCACGGTTCAAAAATTGTCGGCCCGACTGGGCCATGGGCCGACACAGCCTGGTTGCGTCCTGTAACTTCAAAAATGACGTCGTTTTATAAAAAATGACATCGTTTTTTTTATACATTTTTTTAAATATACAAGGTGAGTCAGGTTAGGGTCATGGGCTGGCTAGTCTCGCCCCATTGACATTTCTATTGTTAATAAAGTTTTTTAATTTTAAAATAATTTATTCATAACCTAAAAGTTAGAATTGTAATACATTTTTAAATTATGTAAGGTTGAGTGAGAATTAAGATTCTAATTTTGTGTGATATTAAGCACTAAACTTCAAATTTTATAATTTTAAATCTAAATCCGATTTCTAAGTACTTTAAAAATGTCAAATGCTTAACAATATTCTTAAATTACTAAAAATAAAATAAATTATTATATCAATAGAGATTATTTTCTAATTATTATAATAAAGACTAATCTTAGTAGAACTATATATAATTTTGTTTAGCAATAAGCATATCAACAATTATTTTTAATAGAGTTGATATTTCGAATTGGATTTAACTCAAAA
>JAOQMQ010000005.1:3256591-3282972 GCA_027563845.1 Erythroxylum subrotundum | reverse complement strand
ACTCGTGTTCAAAATGGTTGGAGAGTATGCATAGATTATAGGAAGCTTAATTCAGTTACTAGAAAAGATCACTTTTCACTTCCTTTTATTGATCAGATGCTTGAAAGATTAGCTGGAAAATCTCACTATTGTTGTCTAGATGGTTATTTAGGATATCATCAGATTTTGGTGGCACCACGAAACCAGGAAAAGACGACATTCACGTGCCCATTCGGTACCTTCGCTTACCAACGAATGCCGTTCGGATTGTGCCATTCAGATATGGTATAATTCGACGAATATTGAAAATTAATTAAGTTAAGTTTGAAAATTTTTCAATTTAATTAATCATTACAATTTAACTTAGGTCTAAATCGGTTCAAAAATCAATTAATTAAACAGAATATATTTAATCAATCTCAAACTTGAGATCAAATATCTAGATTTGATTAAACTCATGTTCATGCTTAAACTTGAAAAGAAGTTTTGATATAAGACTTTGTGAAACTTAATTCAGTCATTCATATAAGATATATGAATTATCCAATAAAAAGTTCATTGAATTTTATGTTCAAATTGAGTAGAATTGTCGATAAAGAAATTCAATTATAAATTAATTAGAATATGTTTAAATGACATCGAAAATGAGGGAAGTAGGAATATGAAATGACTAATCGTTGGACATTTTTCATTTATTAGAATACCTAATAAGTTTACAGAAATATTAAAATAATACACACAAGTTCAATCATATGTAAGTTTTATGTTATGTTTTTGAACCATGTCCTTAAAGACAGACTTATGTAAATTTATTATCTTCTTTTTTTTCTTTTTTTCTTTATTATTTATTTTTGCTTATATTTTGATAAGCATTTTAAAGACCACAAATTTTCAAAATTTTATCCACAAATTAGAGAAAATATTGCATTTGATAATAATAAAATGACATTGATTCATCAATCTCGAACAAAAAAAATCCCTTAGATGTGATATCAAATAGATATTATTTGATTAGAGATTTTTTAATAAAAATATGAATTAAAATATATAAATATGATTTTAAACAAGGAGAAAAAAAAATAATGGTATCCCCATAAAACAGAAATTTGTTACATGCTCCATTTGGAGCCTTGGCAACAATAAGAAGAAAGTTATACATGCATTTAAGCCTTATTAAAAACCTACTTTGGTGGTTATTCATTTTAGTATAATTTACTATTTAATAACATGATAAAGGCAGTATCTATTCATCTAAAATGGGAAAGTTAATGATGAGTTCATTCAAGAGGTTTGACCTAGATATATGTAAATAGCACTCAAAGATGTAAACTTCAGAACTAAAATGAGTAGAAAGAGTGAAGAACACCTAATAGTTCAAGGTACAATGGCTCCTCAATGTCATCGAAAAAACATTGGGAGTTGCATATTTTTCTTTATAGCTTTTGCTCAAATTTGGAGCTATGGATTAGGCGATGGAAGTAAGATTTCAGCCGAGAAAACCATTAAGGTATCGTGACATAATATGTACTTAATTCTAGTTTTAACAGAAGAGTATATAATTTTTAACACGGTGCGTATTAGAAATTGTGTTTTCTTTTATATGTATATTAAATTAGATGTAGAGAGAAAAAATGATTTCATGAAAATGCATAAATTTTCACGCATAATCTAACTTCAAATTAAAGAATAAGCACATTTTGAAATGATTGATTTCTTTTTCTTTTTCTTCCTAGAATGATGGTGATGCAATTGGTTGTGTTGATATCTACAAGCAACCTGCTTTTAATCATCCACTTCTCAAGAACCATACTATACAGGTCTGTTTCCACTTATATAAATATGATTATTTTCAATTTGATTCCACAGTTGAATTAAGTCCTATTATATATATAAAAAGTCATAATATCATTTACTATAATCCATTTTTTGCACTTTCAGATGAAACCAAGTTCGTTTCCCAGTGGCAATGGAGTGAGTGCAACAAACTCTTCCAAGATCTTCCAAAGCTGGTTCAACAAAATTAAGTGTCCTGAAGGAACAGTCCCAATTCTAAGAACAAGAGCATTCACTCATCGTATGAGGGCAGACATATCCGAATTCACTCCTTCAGCTACTTATGAGGTACAATTTTGAAAAACATCTTATGTGATTATGCTTTCCAAGTTCTAAATTGTGGATTGAGGATTATACTGTTAACTGAAATTGTAGATAACAAGACTGTAACCGCAATATTAAGGTTGAAATCTATTGCAAAGACTGCAAATTAAAACCTTGTATGCATCATAATCATTCCATTTCATCAGATATTCGCATGATGATTGCCTTGTGTATATATTAGTATGCTCGGGTTTCTCTTACTATGGAGCTTGTGCAACGTTCCGAAAGTAGTTGATCCTGGAGAAGTCAGTACTGCTCAGATGTGGATTGTATCAGGGTATGGAGAGTACTTGAACAGCATTGAAGTTGGGTGGCAGGTTTGTGTCACTAACTTGCATTACATAATCTTCTACATTGTCCTGACATGGAAGACAGAAAAAGAAAAAGAATATATTATTAAAATTTTGGAAAACAGAAAAAGAAAAAGAATATATTATTAGAATTTTTTAACAATATTGACAATAGTTGACCCTTATCATTTAGAAACTTTTTAACATTTTCGTATTTAGTCAATATAGGATACTTTAACACTCTCGTTACTAATAATAATTGAACTTGGGTCAATTATTGTCAAAATGACTAGAACTAGTCATTTGGATAGTTGACCCTTACCACTTATAAACCCTTTAATAATTTCATGTTTAATCAATATGAAATAGTCGAACATATATGGTTTGCAACCAGAAATTAATAACAAAACTATGGTCTAAGAACATAGCACCAAGGTTTTTACTTTCTATTGAATCATTACAGGTTCAATCTGGCAGCAATGTAACAAGATTCTTTTCCTTTTGGACCGTAAGTTTATTCGATCCTCTCCATGCAAACCAATGTAGATCGTCCCAGGAAATAATGTTATAGTTCTTCTTTTAACAGTTTCTTCAGTATCTGATGTATTTTCTGTGTGGTCCTCCAGAGAGATGCTTATCGAAGTACCGGTTGCTACAATCTCGAATGTCCTGGTTTTATACAAGTAAGTCCTGAGTATGTTCTTGGTTTTGCTCTACAGCCAACATCCATCTATGGCGGAGACCAATATGAAATGACGGTCATCATTCACAAGGTAAATTTTTACGACTCTAGATAACTAAACCTGATCCTGAAACCAGCATGAAATTCCTGAGTTGGATTTCCATACTTTTTCATCATAAGCGGAGAATTAATTTTCTATAGATTCTTTAACTAGTCTGTTGTTCAATATTTCAGGACAATTCAAGTGGAAATTGGTGGCTAACGTTTCAGGGTCAGGATTTAGGATATTGGCCTGGAGACCTCTTCACATCATTAGCAGATAGTGCAAACCTAATAAGTTTCGGTGGACAGGTAATCAACAATCAATATGAAGGTCACCATACCACCACTGAGATGGGTAGTGGTCATTATCCCGTTGAAGGGTTTGGTAAAGCTGCTTACATAAGTCATCTTCAATATGTTGATGCTTCTAATGTTCTCAGAATTGCATATCCTCTTCTACCATTCATTATCAGGACACCCTGCTACTATATAACGATCCTAAAAGATGAAGTGAATATGGAAGGAGTTCACTTGTATTTCGGAGGTCCTGGATATTCTGACCGATGTCCATAGACACAACTGTAGGTGGTCTTAGTTGAAGCTTGGTGAATTTTGAAACATTTCTAAAGCTAATAAAGAACAAAAAATGAAAAAAGTTAGTTGTTAAAGTTACTTCAGAATACTTGTCTAATGGATATGGTTGCAGGAACATAGTCCTGAATTGGCATCTTATTTGTGATTGGTTTCTCAATATATTATAAAGTTGGCATTCAATAAGTTTGAATTTAACATGCTTACTGGAGGAAAGGTTTAGCAGTACATCATGCTAATAAAATTGCAAGAGAACTCTACTAACATAACTCTTTCCTTGTTACCAACCAAAAACTATTTCTTTCCCGTTTGAACTTCAAAGCCAAAACTCCAAGCAAATTTGACAGATGATAATGAAATGGGACCGAGTTCATGTATTACCACCAAGAACGATTCCAAAACCAAGAAAAAGGGGAACTATAGTCCAGCTAAAACATCTCCGGAGTGGAAGCAGACTTGAATAATATCATACCAGCAGGCTGGGTGATAAGTTTCTTGTCCACTAACAGTTTAAAGCCTTGTTTAAACTAATCTTGTCGAAGGAGTTGAAGGTAAATTAAGAGTTGCAGCAAACCAATTGAAAAATCTGGAATTTCAATTCATACATGCAAACCAAAATCAAATTTGGAATGCTTAGTAAACAGGAAGGACCAGGCAATCTTCCAAAATAGCATTCTGACTCTAGTTAACATCTTGTTAATCACATTAAATATGTACTTGATGTAAACATAGATCATAGCAACTCTTAAGAATACTTACCTTTCCCTTGTAATAACTTAATGATAATGAATACAATTCCCACAAATTAGTCATAATATTTTCTCTCTTCTTGTATGGACCGGAAAATCCAGGCTGCTGATTCAGTTGCTGATCTTGGGTTGTGAGGGACAACCTTAATCACCCGTGTCTGTTCCTTGTTAGTTTGAGCACTTTGATCAGATGCCTGAACTGTTGGTTCTGTTGGAAAAAGTGGCAGAGCATTCCCTTTAACCCTCTCCACCGGACTGGTTGCAGTACTTCCTTGTACATCACTTTCCTTTGATGCTTGAAACTTCCCACCACAACGGGGAATCACTCTACTTGTCTGGCTTGCCATGTTAGAAGAACTTCGGTGGGGGAACACTGAGTTCATGTTTCCAACTGATAACTGGTTGTCCTTTGACTGAGGTCCAGTGAATGGACTCATTTGCTCCATAGATGAGCCAGAAATTGACTGGTTCAGGACTGGCATGCCATAAGGTGGAAAATAGGTCTGCCCCAAAGGAGGGGTGCTAGCTGGAACACCATAAGCCGCATTCAGGAAGTCGCCATTACCTGGTGTTAGGCTCATCGGACCACAGCTGCCATAAACTGGTGTCATGAATCCAGGCGTTGGAGGACATGGTCCCGAATAAGGCTTGTAGACAAGTCCCTCAGATGGTGACATCACAGGAACTAACCACTGATTTCCAGGTGCTGGGAAACACCATGGAGTGGGTTTGGTATTTGTTGCAGCCATAGGAACTGGCAGTGAACTTCCCGAATGTGGCTCGTAATTTGATCGAGGGGCAAGAAGTGGTTTATTAATTTCAAGGTTAGCAGAAGGAAGAGGAGGTCCTCCAACAGCATTTTCGTCAGCAAATTCAGTCTTTGATTGTGGTTTCTGAGATTGCTCTTTTGGTTTAACAATTTCGGGCGTTGGCTCTATGGCATACTCAGATGGTAACTTCTTCAATGGGGATGACTTTAATGAAGCTTTCCCCACATGAAGGCTATCCTCATACAAGAGATGGGGGGAACCAGCAATTGTCCTTTGTACCTGTAGCGAATTAATGTTAAGGACTGCTTTCTTCAAAGTTATATCAATGGAATCAAGAGAATAAATACTGTATCTAACTGCTTACCTTTATGAGTCTATGCAACTCAAACACTTGTATAGAAAATACTCTTTGTTGGCTGAAAAGAAGAGACAAAGAATTATTATCAGAATCTGGCAATCTGGTGCAAATCATCAGTTCTTTTTTGACAGAACTGAAAGTGCCATGAACATCATAATCTGGATGATATTAGCTGCATCTTATGAAAATGGCAACTGTAAGATTGAGTTACTCACTTTATAATAGCTCTTCTTGCTTTCCAGAATTGCTTCTCCCCTATTACGCCTACAACATCATCAGGTGTTATAGTAAAAGCCACTATGGAATCCACCATGGAAGTCTCTGAAACATCATCACATCTTTCAGCATGTCCAATTTGTGAAGAACCGTGTTTCCTTTCCTCAGAGGACTCAATAACATTCTGAACTTCGTTAGGACTTCTTTTATCATCACCAAATGACTTCCTTGAATATGATACACCTTGCAACTTGGAAGCATTTTCTTTACCTCTGCTGCCTGTGCACACCATATCTCTGAGAATTGTTTTCTCTTGTGTTGTGACAGACTCTTGGTTTATTCGTGAACTTGTACCGTTTAAACTTTTCAGCACACCTGCTGCAATGCTTCTATATTCTCGATCTGATAATGAATGTGTTTCCTTCAATGACACTCTGCTTGATGGGCTGGAAAGGGTATCAGCCATGGAAAGGGTATTGGCCACGGTCTTACCTTTGACTGATGGTAAAGGAGCAGATCTTTCCAGAGAATCAGGAATTCGAGATGCTTTTGCATTATCCTGATTTTGGTTCTTCAGATAATCTTTTTCTTTTAGAACTGTGATCTTAGTTCCTTTCTGATGCCTATCAGAAACATTCGGCAATGGCATTGAGAAGCTCAAGTTCAAATGAGGTAGATTTTCTTGATTTATTTGGTGCCAGCTTCTGCCACAAGTTAGAGCAGCTACTGATTGAGTAGGAACTCTTAAATCTTTCTCATCTCCAGGTTCATTACATGAAACGCTTTTAAGATTGGAGAAAGCTGGTGATTGGAATAAGTTAAACTTCGGAGTTGTACCCGAAGTCAGTGTGATACTCATATTTTGGTCATTTGTGCCAGTGATACTCACACTTTGATCATTTGTTCCATTCATAGATTTTTTATTTTGACTTGCCATATCACCATTTATGTTGCCTCCACCAGAACAATAAGAAAAGAGCTTTTCAGCAACATGTGAATTTGCAGGAGAGTTGCAGAACGGGATAAAAGCACTTCTCTCAAAGGCACAGCCCTTCGTAGCAGAAAATCGAAATTCAAGATCATGAAGCCAACTCTTCAGTGTAGTAAAATAAGACAAAAATTGGCATAATACTTGAAATATCCCAAAGAAAAACACAGATGAACTTCTATGATTGTGAAAAACCAGAGGAACTGCTTGTTTACAGTATAGGAACACTGATAATATACCCACAAGTAAATGAGGAAACAAGTGCATCAAAATACTGAATCAGTGGCATCCTAACATCATTCCAATTCCTAAAGAGTGGAAAAAACCTAGCAAAGTTAATCATTTGAGGAACCAATCAGACATGATAGCAAGTAGATAAAGCAGAAATTAAATTACTCAATTGGTAATAAAAGTAAGCTGCATAGAGCAAGAAGGTGATAACTCACATGGCTAGTGGACATTGAAGGAACCAAACTGTTCCCATTGTTAGGATGAAGAGGCAACATAAACGGTGATCCAGAGCTCAACTTTTGTGAAGGGATACTGAGTTGTTCATAAAGAGCCATCTTATTCCTTGGAGGTGCCTTTGGTCCTCCTTTCTCTGTATCATTCACATGAAGCCTTGGAAACATAGGGCTTAGCATCTTTTCCTCATCTTTTGTACCTCTCATCTTGCTAACCTCTCCGTTTCACCCCAAACTCGACTCACAGAAACTTGCTTTTTTGTCGAATTCACGGCAAGATCCAAACACCATCCTTTTAAAGCAAAAGTATTACATCAGAAAAAAGGATTGCCCTACCCGATGATCAATTCAGATTGAAATCTTAAGTGCAAAACCAAAAGATCTTTGTATACCGGGTAGCAAAACAGTTACTTTGTTCAGAATTCACTCATTCCAGAAGTACTCTAGATCAGCCTCCTTCAATAAAGAAGCTTTTGGAATAAATCCAACCATGAAGAACAGAAAGTAGCCACTTGATGTAGATGTGGATTTTTATAGTTACTCAAATTATCCCCACCTCAAAAAGCCAAACCTCCTTGTGGATAAGCATATAGAATCAACAGAGTTTGAAAGGAAATTGGCAAGAATATGAGTTTTACAGCAACCCACTTGGGAAAACCAATTCCTCAGACTAAAGATGATCGACCAAGTTGATTATAACCCAGCTTTATAACAACCCAGAACTAACCAACCTCGAAAAATCCAAACCTGAAGCTGAAATTCACGAGCCAAGAAGAAGAAAACATGACATTACTGGAAATACATATGGATAGGGAAATGGTAGTGAAAATAAAACGAGAAAAAAAGATGGAGAGGAACAGAGGAGAAAGTAAGTGGAGATAGAATCAACAGGTAATATGTGGCAAAAGGTAGATTCGGCTAGAGAAGAGGGTTGCCTTGGAATTCCATAAGAGAGGATCTCACCCAAAGAGCTATGCAAAACCAAGAAAACGACAACAAACGAGGTATGGGCTATGTGGGTCCCAAGTGGACAGAACACAAGGTTTTTAATTACACAAGCTTTTTACTTTTTCCAGTTCCAACAAGTTAGATCCTGCCACTTCAGAACGGGACCCACAATATCTACTACACGCCTCCATACAATGGTCTCAAACTCGATCGCCAAAGATCAATACCCCATTTGGACTAAACTGCTAAAGATCGCACCTTTTCACTTAAAAACTCATTTCCTGCTAAAGAAAACACGACCCCATTTACAGAAAAGTTCCAAACTTTGCGAAGAAAGCACTGTCATTAACAATTCCAAGGGAGTGCCTGATCCGTATGCTAATTATAAGTAACTCTGCCATGTTCCTTTTTAGCCTCAGCCTGTAAAAAGGGGTAATAAGAAAATTGTCTGAAACCACTTTGACAATTGTACGGAAGACTGGGTCTAAACTCACGTGTGAGCAATTAGCGAGCTAACCTGAGCATTATAACCACACAGTTGATTTTTTCTCTCAGAAGTTTGGCCAATCTTTTAGATAAAAATCCGTTAAAGATCAGAATCAGTGACTCGTGTCTTATGTTTTTGGGGAGTTCTAACCACGTTCTGTTTCTATGTCCGTGAAGTCACCGTCCAATCGTGGAGCGTTTTAGCGTCAGATGTTTGGATGAAATCAGGTAGTAGCTTTCAATGAACGATTGGGCGCGTGAGTAATCTTGCTCAATAAACAAAGATTGCTTTTTGTTACAAGACATTGATCAAGTCACACGTGATTGTAGAGATCAGTTTCCAAGTTTTGTGGACACGTTGCCTTTTTTTGTAGATGTTGAGGAAGATATTAATCGAACTAAAAGGAGAAAATGAGAAAATGCTTTATATGAGAAGCTGAAGATTTTACACCACACAGAGCAGGATTGCTAATAAGGATTTTCTTTTCCTTGGATTGATCCTTTAGAAAATTAAAGATCAAAACTTTACCTCCACAATTGATGGATTGCATTGTATCTTGTTATTGATCTTCCAATTGCAATGCAAAACTTAGAAGCAATGCTTCATCTGAATGGAATAACAATCTTTGAGCAGAAGGAATATTAACTAAAGGGCCAAATTGGACATCGATGTAATAAGCAAAAGTACATGGAGGCAGACAACACAAGGATTCCAAATGAACTGCTCTTGGTATTTTCCGAACAAAGATGAAAGATTAGATTGCAAACCAGCAAACATAATATCCCGTAAAACACCATTAATATTTACAAGCTCAGTGTATCACAACATTACAGGTACATAAAACATTCAACTAGTTAAAAAAAAAACAAAGGCATTTCCTTTGGTATGTATCTCACCAAATGCAATTCCCACAAATTATTCACCATGTTTTCTCTCTTTTTGTATAGACCGGAAAATCCGCGCTGCCGATTCAGTTGCCAGTCTAGGGTCATGCGGTACGACCCTTATCACCTGTGTCTCTCGTTTGTTAGTTTGACCATTTCGATCAGATGCCTGTGTCTCTTGTTTGTTAGTTTGAGCAATTTGATCAGATGCCTGAACTGTTGATTCTCTGGGAAGAAGTGGAAGAGCATTTCCTCTATTCTCCGCTGGACTGCTTGCCGTGCTTCCCTGTACATCACTTTCCTTAATCGTTTGAGACTTCTCAACAGGACGAGAGATTACTTTACCTGTCTGGCTTGGCATGCTGCGTGAGCTCTGGTGAGGGAACATTAAGTTAACGTTTCCAACTGCTACATGGTTGTCCTTCAACTCAGGTGCAGAGACTGATCGCATCTGCTCCACCGAGCCAGAAACTGAGGGATTCAAGAATGGCATGCCATATGGTAGAAAACAAGTCTGCCCTAATGGAGGGGTACCAGAAACGAGACCGAATCCTTCCTGGTGTGGAGCCGGAACACCGTAAGCTGCATTCAAGAAGTCTCCACTCCCTGGTGTTAGGCCCATAGGATTACAGTTGCCATAAACAGGTGCCATATATCCAGCTGTAGGGGGGAATGAACCTGTGCACGGCTTGTACACAAGTCCCTCAGATGGGGACAGCACAGGAACTAACCACTGATTTCCAGGCGGTGGGAAATACCATGGAGTTAGATTGCTATTTGAAGCCACAGGTGCTTGTAGCGCAGTTCCTGCAGGTGGCCCATTATTTGATTGCTGGGAAGGACGTGCTTTATTGATTTCCTTGTTGACAGAAGGAAGGGGTAGTTTCCCAACATTATTCTCATCAGCGAATTCAGTATCTGGCAGTGGTTTCTGATATCGCTCTTTCGGTTTAACAGTCAAGGGTATTTGCTCTATGGCATACTCGGATTGCAGCTTCTTCACAGGAGATGCTTTTCCCACATAAAGGTCATCCTCATGCAAGAGTTGGGGTGAACTAGCCATTAACTTTTGTACCTGTGGCAGATTAATCTTAGATTATTTTCTCATAATTACATCTGAGAAACCAAGACAAGAATTTTTGAATGAACTTGTCTCCATTCACCTTTATAAGTCTATGCAACTCAAATACTTGTATTGCAAATACTCTTTGTTGGCTGAAATGATAGCAAAAGAAACTTGTCAAATACTCGAGAGAACAAAGACACAGCAATAAGGCAATCAGTATGCCTAACCCAAAAATAGAGCCTCACATTAATTACAGAAACAGAATTACACTCTAGGAAGAAATACACAAACTTCTTGCGGGATTACATGTGGATAATTCGTTCTTCCTACAAGAATTTATTGTAATCAATGAATATATGAGAGAGAGAGAGCGAGAGAGAGATAGAAACTTCTACGATATAAAAACATGTATTGTTCCTCCTTAGGCACAAGTTACATCAGGTTAAGCGCACAATGATGAACAAAACCAAATAATTAACCAAGCATCTGGAAAATTTCCAACTGGCAGATTAAGAAATCTTCACATGTACAAAGAACATACATATTCACAAATACATACAGACACATTTTCGATACACAAAGCCAAAAGCTGCTAATCGTCAGGTTCACAACAATACCACATGCATTTGAAGGTATTATGTCTGCATTACTTTTAGAGAACTTCAAACAATTCTTTAGTTGAAGTTAAGCAACATGAAATATACAATTAACTATATTGCAAGCAGACTTTGATTGCGTGCTCATTTTACTGACTATGCCACTGACTGATTGAAGATTGAAAAATACCAATTCACTTTAACCATGCTATGCCCTTTAGTAGGATTTCTCCACAATGGTTTCAGGCATTTTCAATAATTGCAATTCCTAAAAGCAAACAGAACTCCATCCCTACCATTTTAAAGGAAATTTTCAACCAAAATAATAGAAAAGAACCTTTATCATCTTATTGTACTTACCAGCGGTTTTTTCTCCCCTAATATTTGCTCTACATACAATCTATCAAACAATCACTCCACCTGAAGGTATATTTAAGAAGCTACTCAATTAACTTAAACAACTTGACAAAACCTAGTCCACAAAGTTCTGACATAAATAGAAACTTACACAATACCGTAATTGACATGATATTCATTAAGATACAGATAATTTAATAAGTATGCAAGGAGAGCAACTGCTATAAATGGTTAAATTTATAACTTAACATCAACATAAAATCAAACTGTGTTAACCAAGTACCACAAATTCCAATGAACTGGAAACATTAGAAGTGAAACAGCAACAACAAGACAAATAAACTTACTTTGCAATAGCTCTTCTAGCTTTCCAGAATTGCTTCTCCCCTATTACTTCCACAACATCATCAGGTGTTACAATCAAAGCTGTTCTAGAGTCCACCATGGAAGATTCTGAAACATCATCAGGTCTTTCTACAAGCTCCATCTGTAGAGAATCATGCTTCTTGTTTCCATAGTTCTCACTACAATTCTCAACCCTTTTAGGACTTATGTTATCATCTCCAAGTGATGGCCTTGAATTCGATTCACTTCTCGACTTGGAAGAATTTTCATCACCTCTGTCCCCTAATGATTCTACTGAAATATTATCCCTGACTGTTGTATCCTGTGTTGCGGCAGACTGTTGGTTTAATATTACATTTGCACCATTTAAGCATTTTGAAACATCTCCCATATTACTCCTACAGTCCCAACCTGATAATGAATGTGCTTGCTTCATTGATTCAATATTTTTAACCCTGACTGAAGGGCTAGCAGACACATCAGCTAAGGTCTGATCTTTAAGTGATGGCACTGAATCAGATTCTTCCATACGAGTCTGAAATGCTTTTGCATTCTCTTGATGTTGGTTCCTAAGATATTCTCTTGCCTGTAGATTTATTGTTTCCAATCCTTTCTTAAGCTTTCCAGATTGCATTGAATAGCTCAAGTTTGAGCAGGCCAGATCTTGACTTTTACTGTGCCGTCTGTTGTCACAATTTACATCAGCTCCTGAATTAACAGAGCCAGGAACTCTAAAGTCATTTTCATCTCCATGCTTATTCCATGAAAAGTTCTTAAAATTGGCATAATCCGATGGTTGAAATGAATTAGATTTTGCAGTAACAGCAACCAAGGGCTTCGAAATATTCAAGCTTTGACCATTTGCGCCATTCATGGAATCTTGTTCTCGACTTGCAATCTCACCATTAGAGTTGCCTCCACGAGAGGAACACAGAAGATTCTTTTCAGCAAAATGTGTAGTTGCAGGAGGGTTCCGAGGTGGAATAAGATCACTTCTCTCACAACCATATCCCTATGAGTTCATATTATTTATAATCAAACAACTAAAGACAGTAACTAGAACTGATTTTAAGCTCATTGAAACAGATTTTCAGTGTAAGGTAATGACCTTGGAATCATAATCTGTTTTAGGAAAACCAGATTATGATTCCAATTAGAATGAACTTCTACGAATCTGTTTGTTTATCTTATCGCCAAAGTAAGCAGAGGAACCAAATGAACAAGAATTCCTGAATTAGTGGTATACAGCATACCACTTGTAATCAATAGGCACATAGAACACCCAAGGAACCATCAAAAGTAAATAAACTAGGCATCAATAATCAACTCACATCCAGAAAGATGGCATTTTGGTTACACGTAAAACCACAAACAAGAACAATTCGGATCATAAACACATGAAAAGTAAAAATCGATTAAAAAAACATAATCGATAAACATTTCATAGATTATCAAAACTCACATGGCTTCTAGGCACTGAAGGAACCACGCTGGCCCCAGTGTTGGGTGGAAGAGGCAACATAGAAGGTGATCCGGAGCTGAACTTTTGGGAAGGAATACTAAGCTGTTCATAGAGAGCCATTTTGTTCCTTGGAGGAGCTCTAGGCCCTCCTTTCTCAGTATCATTCACATGAAGCCTTGGAAACATAGGGCTCGCTAACTTTTCCTCATCTTTTGCCCCTCTCATCTTCTTCTTCCCTTAGTTTCACACACTCACACAAAAAAGATCGCGTTTTGATCCAAACACCATCCTTTTCAAACCCAAAATTCAATACCCATCAAAGAATTTACCTAATTGAACATAATCTCAAATTGACTTTAAAGAGTGTAATGAGCTAAATACTAAACTGAATCAAATAGGCAAAACCTTCCAATAAAAACAAAACATAGCAACTGACCTAAACGAGATGGGGCAAAATTCTTCGAGGTATGACTAAAACCAAGACTATAACATCCTGAATTAGAAGTCACGACAAGTAGCACGGTGACAGAGACCAAATCGGCGTCGAGCTTGCTGCGTAGGAGCGAGAGCTTAAGGGGACGTTCTAGAGGTCTTCTTGTGCCAAACTACGCAGTTTTGGGTTTTAATCCGGATCCAACCGCCCGGGTCGGGCAGGTTCATGTTGAATTTGATCTCGTTTGACCGTCTTGGTGGTCACTACAAGTGCGCTTTTTGATTACTTTTGTAATAAAATTTGTGTGGCAAAAAAGTGACAGATGTGCATGTGTGCACTAATAAATAAAAATATATAATTAAATTATGCTATAATTATCATTTTTTATTTTATTTGAAATTTTATATAAATCTTCTTTATATTTTAAAAAATTTTAGAAAAATGTCATAATCTTTAAAATAATCTAATAGACTCTTTTTAGTTTTTAGTTTACTGCAAAAATTATTTTCCTAGATTTCGATTAAAAATTAACTGCAAAATACACGTAATATAAATATTAAATATAATCTAATCAAATATCATTAACATTATAACTCAACTCCGTATTTAAACTAATTTTGAACTAATTACGTTATACTTGAAATAATAATTTAAAATAATTAATAATTTAATTAATTATGTTCGAGTTTAAAAATTGAATTAAATTATTATATAAATATTATTTGATTATGTTCATATTATATATGTCTTGTCATTAATTTTTAACTAAAGTATAAAAGTAAATACTTTTCTAAATTAAAAATAAAAAGTTGTTTCAAATTTTTAAAATTATAAAGGAATAAATCCAGTGATAAATGTCTAATTATCTAATCCAATCTCGAAGAAGCTTCATTTAGGAGCTAAGGCTTTGAGGAACTGTTTGGTATTTCAGGAATCGGATCACTTCCACATTGATTCAACAGGGCCTGTAAAGTTGCTCTTGGACCGCAAACCAGGCCTGGTGTTCTGTGAAACTCACTACTTCAACCTGGTCCTGAAGCCTTGGAGAGAGTGCTAGGCTCAGGGTATATAGATGTTAGACCCCAATGTAGGTCCCCTAAAAGTTCGGAGCCACTTTTGAATCTCCAGGTCACCTCATGAGTTATATTCAAATGACTTATTTAAACTGTCTGATAAAAAATAATAGCTGCAAGTAATAATTAAAAAATCAAATTTGTAAAAACTTTTATCAATTTTTGATTTATTTTTTAAGTTTTTTTGTTCGATTTAATTATTATTAAAATAATAATTAATTTATTAATTAATCGATCAGTTTTATAAATTAATAATTCTTTTGTATAATTTAATTTTTTCGTCGTATATTATTTGATTATATATAATATAAAATTAATATTCACCCTATTTTAGTTCATTTATATTAGTTTTCTAATATTAGCATTTTATTACCTTCATGATATTTAAAATAATTGTAAGTGTCATTCTGTAAATCCAAGAATTCTTCAAATTAATATTAATTTATAACAATTTAACATTCTTCCTAATTATTTAAAGTAACAAACTGAACTACGTGCATTGTGATGCAAAAACGAACTGAGGAATTTGGTGTGATACGAGGATGAAGTGAAGAGCAGTAGACATCTATGCGAGAATGAAGGGCTATCTTTGATTTAAGGATATAATTCCCAAAAATGAAATAGTTTTAATTATGTTATTAAACGTCTTCACTAGTTATGTTCATTTGGTCTGACCAGGGACGGATGCACATTGGGTGCAAATGGAGGCGCTTGCTCTTACTGTCCCTAAAAAATTTGATATAAAAATATTATTATTTTAAGTTTTGATCTCGTAATATAAAATAAAATTTTGTCCCCATTAATTTAATTCAGTAATATAAGAGTACTTTAAATATTTTGCCTCCACTAAAAAAAATTCTGGATCCATCCTTGAGTCTGACGTATATAAGTGCTGAAACATATAGTAAGTCACATCAACAAATTTAATAAAAACACTAACATCGAGTTAAAATTAAAAAATAAAAATTTTGATTATTTAATTGTTATTTTTTAAAATTCAGGCTATAATTATAAGATTGAACAAATTTTGAGATTTTTTTGTAATTAACCCATTATTATATGATACACTTTATAAATTTTAAGTCAAGTAATCACTTGTATAATTATGACGATGAGGATTTCTATAAATGCATAATTAATGTACTATGTGAAATTTCTATATAAGATGAATTTAGTAAACTATTATCTAACAAACATTTATACATTTGTTTAATAATTTTTATATTTTTGCCTTATAATATGTATTACTTCTTTTATAATAAAAACATGAAGTATTATTTAATTAAACAAATGTACATAAGAATAATATATTTAATAATTACCTTATAAATACAAAATCAAGTGATAGATAATAGTAATTAATCATAAGTAGAACCAAAGTTATATATTTTCCCTTTCTTTACTAAGAGGCCCAAACCTTATCACTAAACGAAAGAGAATCAAACTTCATCTTGGATGTATATTATGAAACCAGATTTGTATGATACCGACTTGAGATCTATTTATGGAACAAGGTCTAGTTGATGTTGATAAGCCAGGTGCATGAAGCTAAGCTTAGCCTGTATTAATGGCGAAAGAGCTTAAGGTTAGGAGATGACACATGAACTTAATCTAGTTCCCAATTCACGTGAGGGTCAATGTCAAAGACGAGGGGGGCAAGCCAGCTTGGAGAATTCTGGGATGGCAAAGTCTTTGCTTTGTAAGGAGACAAAAAGGGTCCATGGTTATGGCTATGGCTTCTTCTGGTTCTTGTCCCTACTTGAGTTGTTCAAACTAAAGGCCATTCAATGCGACGAAACTATCTTACCTCTCTATCTGTCACTTTGTGTAAATGCAAATGCATTAGGTAGGGAAGGAAATAGGATCCAAGCTCACCTGAGTCTTCTTAAAATCAATAGGTCAGATTGTGTTGACAAAACCTTAGGTTCAATATTTTGAAAAATGTTGGCCTCAGGCTAAACTCGGGTTTGATTTACCCAAGTTTGACCCGACCCGAGGGCAAATAGGTAATGGCCAAAAATATAAAGTCACTAACATTTTATTTTTAAAAAAATTAATTCAGGGTAAGCTATCTCAAGTCGGATATTGTCATCCCTACTAATATGCTCATATTGCATATTGCTTATCTTATTATTTTTTAAGGGTTGTAAAAATAATTTATAATTTAGTAAAATCATTTTTACTACTATTTTGAAGAGAGATTTCCTTAATATTGTTTTTATACAATTAATTATATTTACCACTAATACTTTATTTTTATTATAAATTACAAAAATTGAATTTCTATTATTTATCATTCCAAACTTTTTCAATTTCTTTTTTATAGGGATAAGATAAATAATAAAAATATAATTATATTAAATTGTCATGCTGTATATATTAATTTGCAAATTATTTAGTGGAAATAAAAATCGGTGGATTTATACTTAATGATCTTATGGTTTCAAACGTTTTGTGTTTCTACATATTTTTTTCTTTTTCTTTCGTGTTTTGTACGAGTCAAAGTCGAGTTTTTTATGCTATTACTCTCTTGTTATCTGGATATTGGTGTTTTTCTACAGATAAATAGATGATATATTTTGTTATATTTTAGTTTTAAAATATATTTTATTTTTTAAAAAAGTTGAGTTATATTATATTATTTATTATTTATTTATTGAAATTTTATTTACATAATTATTTAGCGGATCAGTTTTACTTATTTACTCTTTAACCTGCATCACTCTTTTATTGTCACATCTGTAGGTAAGTCTACCGGAAACAATCTCTTTATTATGTAAAAGTAAGGTCGTGTACTATCAGAAAGTCTACCGGAAACAATCTCTTTATTATGTAAAAGTAAGGTCGTGTACTATCAGACTTTACTAAGTTTTATTTTATTACAAAACTTTGGACTGAGTGTGATAATTACGACGGTGATAAAAAATTGGTGAATTTATGAGACTTTTTTTTAAGAACAGGAATAATACCAGAAAAGAAGATAGATAAGACCAAGGAATATTCAAGGCGGCGCTTTGAAATTCCTCCCTCGTGAATTGGGCGGTTCTTACAGCGGCGGAGGTCCGTGCGCCGCAATTCTTTCCCATCTCAGACGCTGTGCCGACATGCGGTTTTTGGATACATCATACATACCATGAACCAGAAGTGGTGGGGCTGGGCTGAGACCCGTTTACCATTTGGAGTTGTCTGTGAGACTTTCTGTCTCTGTACTTTTTTAAGTTTTTTGGGCCATGCTTGTTCATGATTTTATGGACCATTTCTCTCGGGGGACCCCAACCTTTGTGCTTTTTTTAATCTCCATTTTATTTATTTTTTTAAATCAATAAAATATTTTTAAAGAAGAAATTTCAAATTATATTTTATTTAGTTATTGGTTTTAGTGCTTTAATTATTAATTAATTAATTGATATAATTAATCATCAGGAAATTTTATTATTATGAAAAGAAATTCTCATAATCTTTAATTTTTGACTTTCCTTCCTTCTATTTAATTAGTTATTTTACTTCTTTAATTTTAAAAAATAATTACATATATTTAGTCATCAAATGTAACAAGTGAGTTAAGAAACCATAACTATTGTGTAAGACATTTCTTGTGATTTTACATTGATAAAAATTAAAACTATTGCAAATTATTGAATAGGAACTTATCATCATCATTATCACATTCAGTCTGAAGTCCCGCAACAAAGCGAGATCTAGGGAGGTCTAATAATACGCAGCCTTACTCTTACATAAGAGAGAGATTGTTTTTGGTAGACCCGCATACAAATGTGACTATAAAAGAGTGATGCAGGTTAAAGAGTAAATAAGTAAAACAGGCACGCTAAATCACTATGTAAATAAAATTATAATACATAAATAAATAAAATATAAAATATAACTCGACTTTTAAAAATATTTTTAAACTAAATATAACGAAATATATCACCTCTTTATATTTAGAAAATCATCAATACTATATGATAAGAGCAATAAAACACCAAAGAACTCGACTTTGAATCATATAAAACACAAAAACCCAGGAAAAATATAAAAAATGAATTTGAAACTATAAGATCATTAAATATAAAAATTCAATCTTGACATAAACCCAACAATATCTTATGCAAAGATATCAACATAATAAAACCCAGAAACCATTAAACATTAAATCAAATAAAGAAACTAATATCAAAAGCAAAAAATTATAAAGAACAGAAATTTCAGAAAATCCAACAATACTCAGAAAATACCAAAGCAGAAGAGACTGAATAGTGACTATTTTTTCAAAATTAAAATATATATTTATATTGTAGAAAAAATTAATTTCACAAAATTTAAGAGTAAAAAAGACAAAACAAACTTATGTTAATCAAATAGTTGGATACAAGAGTCTTAAATATATTATTTAAAGAAATTAAACTTAAAATTTAGTAATAATCTTTTAATTTATACGAGAATAATTTTCTGATGTAGATATTATAATTTTTATTATTAAATGATCAATTTGACTTTAAAATAATATATTTAATATATAAAATTTATAAATTATTTAATAGAAAATTTGAAATTTTAGCCCAATCTTGGATTTGTTGGAAATGAAAGAGAACAAATTTAGGTGAAGGCATCAACGTCAAAAGAAAATGAGATAATGTTGAAAATTGATAAAGAGGGTTTTCAATATTGAGATGGTCCCATTCTACAGCTCTTGGGACTCCGCTTTGATTTGATATTTCCTGCCATGTGGGGGACGGCTATCTCACCAGGTGACCGTCCAATAACGCACCGCCACGCGTGAATATGATCGTTGAGTTCACGTGTCACCAAGTAACAATAATAGAAGAGAGCGCTCTGTGCGGGGGGCCCTACATTGCTTGTCGTGGGGACCACCGTGCACGAACATTACTCGATACACGGCTCAAACGGTTAGAGCCGATCATCTGCAGAAATAACGCGGGAGGGAAGAAGACACCAGAAGGGTCATTAATGGAGATTGATTTTGACTTGTGGAGTGGGGACCAGTGGATTCTCGGCCGTCGGATCAAACGGGGTTTCTTTTGATTTGGACTGCGATGAACGGTCAAGATTGAGGTAAACGGTTCACAGTTTACACTCTTTTTTTTTGGAAAAAAACAAAGATAATCTTAGCAAGTCAAAGATGTTAATGTATCAACAGCTGAACTAAGTCCAAGAAACAAAATTCAAAGACAATTACAAATGTTATGTTGTTTGTTAAATCTAACATGTGTTACATGTACTTATCATGATAAGATAAAGCATGTGTTACATGTCAATTAGTAAAAGATAATATAAGTCTCTAAAATAAAAAGAGTAATAAAAATCTTGCTAAAACCTATAATTTAGGAAGTGAAAATTATTATATATAACTCGTATTTAAAGGTAAAAATTTCGTTGAAATATATAATCTGAAAATGTCTAGTAATATATAACCTGATCCTTAATTAGTAGAGAAGTTATTTCCGAAATATTTGAGAGTGCAATAATTTTAAATTATTTTTAAAAATTCGAAAGAGAATTTGTATTCCCAAAATCTTTTATTATTCAAAAGAATATCTTGTTGTTACCTAATAATTGATATACTCTAGTTATACTCTGATCATCAAATCTGAAATTGAGAGTTGACAATAAGAGAGAACTTTTGGTTAAGAGCAGAAGAAAAAAAGAAGCAGAAGCCATGGGAACCCATTCACTGAGCTGTAATGATGGGGTGCATGTGGTCTCTCTCTTTCATAACTGTAACTATATTTTAATACTGCACTCAAACAAAAAGGAAGGAACTAGGATTTTAAAGAGAGACAAAATTCTGATGACCAACTTGCTTCTTTGTGCTCTATCCTCTCCTCTCCTCTGTAACTATCTTCAAGTTGGCAAATCCTAAGAGAAAATGCACCTGTAGATTCTTTTCAGGTCCCATGGTTTTTCCTTTAAAACTTATGTCCTTCTACTGTATATGTCATCTTGAGTATACATAACACCCCACATCTTACAGTTGTATATTGAAATGACCATCTTAATATTTACTGTTTCTGAACTGTAGAATCCATTAATTACTTAAAAGGGTATTCTGGTTTTACATCTGATCTGAACCCATTTGACTAAGCAGGAGTGTGGTAAAGAACATAGGAGTGGTAGGACCATCATTAAAGGGTATGCATCAGAATGTTCACGAAAAGTAATAACTGAAACTAGTGTAGTGAAAAAAAAGTGAGAATTGGTAAAATTGAGTCATGATTAAAACTATGATTAATGGAAAACTTTATGGAGAAAGTGATTCTCTGTGAAAAGAGATGCTGATTTATTCTCTGAACAATGCTGCAGTTTTTACTGTACCTTTACAGTGCGCATGGAATGGCAATGAGTAATCAAAAGAAGGTCAGGTAGCTTAGCTTTGCCCACTAAAAACATTAAAGAAAGCAGTACATACATATAATGAAGTGATGAGAGCAATAAAATAGTAATTTAGTAGTTAACAGATTCAATATGCTTTGCCTGAAAATCTCATGCTTCCCATCTGCAAAAAAAAAAAACTCTTACAACCCCACCAAACTGACCAAAAAGCCTTATCTTTTTCAAACCCATTATTCCTCCTTTGAAACTATATTTTATTCAGCAATCCTACTTCCAATGTTTTGCATGTTTTCAAGTACAATTAGGGATTATTATTATTATATTTAGACATATGTTCTTTGTATCTATTTAAGCATGGCCCTTTTAACAAAACAGTGCACTTGTTCATCCAAGGTAGAGTAGAGTAGCTCAACGTAGAAAGGAAACTTTCTGTTAATTTACGTCCTTTGTGAATTGACCTTGTTTTCTCTTGCTTCACTTAATTTTTTCCTGAGACGGCCTTTATGTCTGATGTACTGAATGCATGAATTCTTACAACAAGTTCCTGAGATTTATTTGATCTTTTGTCTTTATTACTGTGTACTGGAGGACAAACATCAATTGCCAGAACTGACGTTAGCAATTGGTTTTGTTTTGTTCATGATCACAGTTTCCGTGATATAGAATTAAAGAGGGCCGTTATTGCCAGTACCAGCAGATTGTACAGAAAGTAGAGCACAAAAGTTGAGTTTTAGTTCTGTTGTACGCAACAAGAAGTCTGTTCAAGTTTATATTTTGGTTGCAGCTGATCTGTAATTGGTATGTCTATATGTTACTCAGAAGTTCTTTCTATTAATATAGTACCAATATTTCTTCTTCCTCTCTTTTTACTGTATCTGTGGTATCAATCCTCTCCTGTTTCTGGATATAGGAATAAGAAAAATCTGTTCTTCGATCAATGGAGAGTTTGGGATGGAACGAATCACAAGTTCTCACAGACACATCATCCTTGTGGAGCAATCATGAGCATGGCAACACTGAAGGGACCTTGATCATGCCCAACTCAAATTCTTATGTGTTCGGTAGCAAGATGGATCTTATAACAGAAGATTTCTTCAATGAGTTTCAAGCATTTCAAAAGACTCAAACATCACAACTTAATCCAGATTCTGAAACAGTAAGTGAGAAGCTATTCAGTGACTAGTTTGATCTTAAGTTGAATGTTCACTGATGAAAATTGGATCTTTTTTGCAGCAGCAGTACCAAGAGGCACAAAGATCAATGGTTAACACAGTCGTGGCTGCAAAATCAGGAGTTGGACCAAGTTGGCGAGATGTTACTTCAACTATAAAAATGTACTCATCTCCTTTAATTAATAAACATTATTCGGCAGCTGTTTTGGACATAGGAGATCCATTTCAAGTTATCAACGGCTTACCAGAGGCAAAGACTGGTGTTTCAACAGGCTCACTAGAGTCTCTAGATTGCTTGCTATCAGCAACTAACAGCAACACTGAGACATCTGTGGAGGACGATGGAGTTTCAATGATCATCCCAGATTGCAGGAACTTGTGGAATTTCGGTTCCAACAGTGTTGTTTCATCAGGAGAATCTGGTAACACTACAGTTTGCAAGGCGAGAAACAACGAAATGCGTTGTCTGGTCAGCGAGCTCGATGAAACTGTCTCTCAAAGTTCTTCAGATAAGATTTGTAACCAGGGAAGGCGTTCACAAACAAAGCCTGTTTCAACAAAGAGAAGTCATGATCAAACTGAGGCTACAAACAATCCTTATTTCAATCTTCTCCCAGCTGATATTTCTACAAAGGAAGGTGGTTTCAGGTTCATTTCTGAGAATAATCCTCCGAGAGCAAAGAAAACCAGATTAGATAAGCGTCCAAGCTCTTCAAACATCAACTTTCAGCAGCCAAGTTCATCTATGTCATCGTCTATAATTGATCAGGAGCCTGATCCAGAAGCTATTGCTCAGATGAAAGAAATGATATATAGAGCAGCAGCTTTTAGGCCTGTGAACTTAGGCTTGGAAGTGATGGAGAAGCCTAAGAGAAAGAATGTGAGAATATCAACTGATCCACAAACTGTGGCTGCAAGGCAAAGAAGAGAGAGGATAAGTGACAGAATAAGAGTTTTACAGAGGCTGGTCCCAGGTGGTTGCAAGATGGACACAGCATCAATGCTTGACGAGGCTGCAAACTACCTCAAGTTCTTGAGGTCACAAATTAAGGCACTAGAAAACCTAGGCCACAAGCTTGGCTCATCATCAGTTAGTGGTCTACAACCAACAAACATTGCTTTCTCTTCTTTACCATTCAACCACTCTTTTCCCATGCAGACTCAATTTCCACTTCAGAACCCTAATCATCCTCACCACTCTTAGAGTTGAAAAAAAAAAAACCAACACAACATATCCCTAATAATTAGATCCTTAATCATGGTACTTATCATCATTTGCACACCAATGATTAAGAGTCCAAAAAGCCAATATTCTAGCTTTAAAGCAAAGTACAGAAGCTAATCCAAAGATGTTTTACCATAACCTTCATGATTGCTTTTCTATGATTCCTGGTTTAAAAGCATTGACTAATTATACTTTTCCTTATGATCATCATCATCATGACATCCACCTTCCAAGATCAAAGTGAGAGTTCAGTACCGAGCACTTCTATTTCCTTTAGTTTTTTTTTTTTACCTTTTCTGCTCCCAGTTCTATATGGATTGTAATTAATGGAATACTGGAAGAGAAAGTATGGTGAAAGCAGTGAAAACTAGGGTTGGAAATAGTTAAGTTTTACTACAGCCTTTTGCATGCAAAAAGGCATTAACAATTATAGCTCTTATGATTAAGATCAAGGGCTAGAAAGTGATGATCATTTTAGCATGTTTACATGGTTTTGTTTAATCTGTCCAATGTACTCAAAGCTCACTTTTCTTGGAGATGAGATCTTTATCAAGTATCTTTAATATATAATTTTGTTTAGCTAACCAATGCAAAAGACATTCTCTTACGATTAGTGAGCCCCAGTCAGTGGTCCTGTCTCCTTGATTCAATCCAAAGCGTGCCCTTGAAAATCACTCCCAATCTCATTGCATAGCACATGTTTATGCTTCTTTATTGGCAGGGTTCTTAAGTTAATTTGCTATGTTCACAATAACCCTCCTCTCATTGTTTCAAGAACTCTTCTAATAATCCCTAAACACATCCAGCGAATAACAGTCATGATGATGATGGAGGAGATGATGCTTGGATGGTGTCACAAGACTTTGATGTGTACTACACTGGCTTGGTAGTTCTGATTTTGTCCTATAAGAGTAGGACTTTGATGGTTCAAACTTCAAAGTAAGCTTTCTTTTTTTGTGGTTGGGGATGTATGGAATATGCTAAATTTAGACAAGTTCTGTTGTGAAAAGAACCTAGATCTCTCCTTATATGGCTTTTGTTTTTATGTTCCTTGTTCAAGTTTGAAGCAATGCCAATTGGGGAAGGTCCCAAGATAACCCATTTGCGTTTGCGTGTATTGAAATCTCTAAGGAAAGTCTTGTCATGTAGTACTCTCCTCCCCCAAGTGGGAAACTTTTGACTTTGTTATAAACAATTGTGATATGATTGATGAGTGTATATAAGTATTGAAAATGGACAACTAGGGTTTCAAGTAGGAAACTAGACTAGTGGCTAGCTCAATCAATTGGCCAAGCCATCAATAAAGCTACATGTTATGAACCAAATTAAATCATCTCTTTTAATTATTCTGTTTCAATCATGTTCTGTTAAATTTTATATCATGTTCTATTAAATTTTATAGGATCTATATAAATATATAGATAAAATTTAATAGAACATAATAAAAATATCATAATCAGAACAGGCGATCTAATCCCTATTATTAAGTGAGCAATCCTAATGGATTGTTTTATTATTATTATTATTATTAATGAAACCTATAAAAGTTATTTTTGCATGTGTATTAAATTATTATATATTTTAAACAAATTATTTGACAAATCATTAATTTAAATTTAGGTAGTGAATTGATATTTACAAATTTGAATATATTTTGATTAATTATTTTTTAAAATTTCCAATGAATTATATGTTCATATGGTGATGTCTTACTTTCCTTTTTTTTTATTATTATATAGTACAACTTGCAAAACGGAATAGGTCCTTAGATTATTGGCCTACAATCACAAATGATGACAGGCACATAATGTTGACTTGTTCTTTTTTTTTTTTTGCCCTTTTTTGGGTTAAAGAGTCAAAGATGATGAAGCCATATCTCCATTGTTTTTGACATATATGCCCTTTTTTTACTACTGATTTATTTCATCATAAAAAGAAAAAAAAGACCTAATCGTTTTGAAAAAAAAAAACCTTTCATCTTGATTAATTTATAACAATTTTTTTTAAATTTTGCAACTTTAAGTCTTTGCTAAAGGAAACAATGAAATTGGCCAAGTCAAAGTTATTTTATACTGGACAAATCTTATACGACAGGCTCGATCGAAAGAATGTAGATAGGAAAATTCAAACACAGGACCTTTTGGCCCTATGCCTCCTACTTTACCAACTTGACTATCCCTTAGAAGCCAATAACTTCGAGTTGCATAGCCCAAATTTGTTAGATCATCCCAAAATGACATTAATTTAATATAATTGATCAATTTGACTTGAGTCCAATTCAAATGTAATCAACCTATATTTGATTTATTGAATTTGAACATAATCAAACTAAAATTATGTTCCCTTTTTGTAATGCTTATAATACTAAGAAAAATATGTGATTTTTTTAGGGTTTATAACGCTGATATTGTTCGACCCTGGAGAGAAATCTTCTTCAGGAAAAAAGAAAACAGCTTTCCATTTCTGTTTTTCTAGGAACAGGGATTGGTTCATAGTATACAACACAGGTTCAGTGCAAAGATGTCAAAAACATTTTAAGGCATATTTATTTTCTTATACTCTACTTAGTTTATGAAGAACAAAAGAACTACCTTGCCAGGGGAGATTCTCCTGTATGCAGCAGATTCATGCTGAAAACTTCACTCGGATTTTCTGTCTGAAAGCTTTGACCCTCCATGATCCGATACCTCTCCATT
>JAOQMQ010000005.1:3229253-3239279 GCA_027563845.1 Erythroxylum subrotundum | reverse complement strand
AACAAAGTAAGGAAGAAAAGTCATAGTCCTTGACTGGGTGCCACGTCAGGTGGACCCCACGTGTTAGGTCGCGTTTCTCAAGAGGAAATAGTGGTGTCCAACGCAATGCTGACTCAGTCGTGATCGTGACAATGAAGATATGGTTCGAATGGGTCCCAATTGAATTTAATAACTAAGATATTTTAGCCAACAAGGGCTTATTTGTAAGGAAGGACATTGGTTTAGGATGTTGAGCAAAAAGAGCCCTCAATTTTGTTTCCGCTACAAGCAAGTCGGTGGCTTACTTACTTCGAATCTAAAAAGGGATTCCGTACAAAAGTAATTCTGTTCTCAAGACTAATTATATAGAGAATCAAATTTGTGGTTAAGAAAGAATGCTCTAATTACTAATTTATATCTAATTAAGGATTTAATTTTGTGGTTAAGTATGTTCTACTTTATAATTAAGGTTAATGTAAATTATTATGCTTTTAAATTTAATATAATTATCATTTTTTAATATTTTGATAATTAATATAAATTAAAATATTGATTAGATAAGTAATCTATCATAGGTAGATGAGATGCAAGAATTATAAGTATTCATACATTGCATTGTATCAAATATGACCGACAATTCTATAACATTGAGTGGAAATTAACACAAATTCAAGAGTTTAAAAATAAAAAATAATTTATTAATAAGAATGTATGAAATTAAAGCTTGAAATAGCGAAAAAGTCGTTCGTCTTGTTCTGCTCTTTCGCTGACTTCTGTAAACTTGCATGGGACTATCGCCAAGTTTTTGCTGATGTACTAATCGCTAATATATATATATATATATATATATGTATATATATATAAAGATGTAAAGATATATTGTGTATTAAATGTTGAAATAGGAGGGATAGTTATGAGGACAGACAAGTACAAGCATATTGTAAACGAGGAAGTTTGGATTTTCAGGGAAGGACTCGGGACCTCTGAATTCGCAGGGAAGGACAATCCGGCCAATATAAATACCCTTAAAACCAACAATGCATTCACCACCACAACTTCTTCTTCTTAAACCTATCTATATCGCAAAGACTTTTTGTTGCTTCTTTCACAGTTTCTGTTGTTTCAGAACTTTGGTTTTTGATTCAGGATGACTATCCTCATTGAGCAGCCTGAGTTTGGTATTCAACTGGTTTCTTGTTCAATTTTCTTCTGTTTTTTTTTTTTAAAATTTCGAAGTTTCAGATCTGAAATCATCAGTCAAAATTTCAACTTGGGTTTTGATTCTTCAAAATTTCTCATAAATTTCATATTTTTGTTGGTTTCATTTGATCTTCCAAATTGATCTATATATAGATCTTATAAGTTTTTTTTTCTTTTTTTTGAATATGTGTTTATAGTTTATACCCTTCTTAAGAATTGATTTGGCAAATTATTTAAAGAAATATAAAGTAAGGAAACCCTTTTAATCACCAAATGTTTGGATGTTAGTGACAGGAGTCGGAGTGGTTGAAAAGAAAGACTTTCACGTTTCGGAAGATGACAAGGAGTTAGTGCTGGACAGTGGATTTCTGGTGCCACATACCAACTCTTTTGGCCAAAGTTTTAGGTTTTTGATATTTCTCTTTCAACATTTACATAATTCCACTTATATGTATAAATATATATCTTTTCCTATTGCATGATAAACCATTAATATATATTTACCCATTTAAGGAGGAATACAAGATCTATGTATCGCTTCCAACAATAGAATTTGTACTACTTTTTCTAAGGAATCTGTACCACAAGAAAAGAAATACTTTTAAGGAAAGAAAAAAATTAAAAAACAGAATAGAAAACATTTGGGTTTTTTCCCCTCTTTGTGACTAAGCCAAGTGTATTGATTACATGTTTAATGCTTTTGGAGTTCATGTCAAGACAAGTGAATACTTCAAGCAGCTTATTTCACCTGACCAATATTAAATTTTGTCTTGTTGTGCTTATTTATAGACATTCGACATTAATCCTAAGATTTTTGTTGAAAGTGTTGATTAAATTCATAAATCTATTTATCAGGGACTATAATGCTGAAGGTGATAGGCAACCTGGAGTTGAGGATTTTTATCGGATTAATCACATCAACCAAACTTATGACTTTGTAAGTAAAGTGTTTGTCATTAATATTATATTGAATATAAACGACTTTGAACTGAAAAAGAGAAACAAAAAATGCAGGTCAAGAAGATGAGAGCTGAGTATGGGAAATTGGACAAAGTGGAAATGAGTATATGGGAATGTTGTGAACTTCTTAACAATGTTGTGGATGAAAGTGATCCTGACTTGGATGAACCCCAAATTGAACACTTGTTGCAAACTGCTGAAGCAATCAGGAAGGATTATCCTGATGAGGGTTGGCTGCACTTGACAGGACTCATTCATGGTAATTTGATTATCTTCAAGCTAATGTGTGATTAACTTTAATATTTTGATCATGTTTTGCTTAAGTTGGTTTTTATTGTGGGTTTGTTTAGATCTTGGAAAGGTGCTTCTTCATCCTAGCTTTGGCCAGCTACCTCAATGGGCTGTTGTAGGTCAGCAGATCAGACAACATATTGATCTTGTTCTATTTCAATGAATCAGAAATTTGTGCTGAGAAAAATAATCTTCTTGATCTACTTTTCCAGGCGATACGTACCCTGTTGGATGTGCTTTTGATGAATCAATTGTCCACCACAAGGTTTGTCTTTTTCTTTCTTTTTTATAAATATTTTATCTTTAATTTTAGTCTCAACATAAGTCAATTATCAACACATGAAAATATTAAGTTTGACCAATTTTTTTTATTTGTTCTAACTTGAATCAGTTTGGAACAAAATAAAATTATTTTATTCAATAATTTTAAGAATTAATTAATTAAAATAATATCATTATGGTTCTAATTTAATTAGGTTTGAAACTATTTAAATTTGATTCTGCATGAAGAAGAAATATTGGATGGGGTCAAACCATGAGGGAACTTCTCTGATGAAATATCCTGATAATTGTTTGCACAGTATTTCAAGGAGAATCCTGACTTCAGCAATCCTGCTTACAACACAAAATATGGAGTTTATGAGGAAGGATGTGGCCTGGACAATGTTATGATGTCGTGGGGACACGATGACTACATGTACCTGGTACCAACTTCAATCTTTATACACTTTTCTGTTTTTTAACAAATTAAAAGGAAAAAAAAGGGAAAGCATGTCTTTTTCTTGAGCAATGAAATCCAAACCAAAGCCTCGTTTTTGTCTCAGGTGGCCAAGGAGAATAAGACAACCCTTCCTTCTGCCGCTCTTTTTATCATAAGATACCATTCATTCTATGGTAAAGCAACTTATAGCTTTGCTCAAGGAGAGTTTATACAGAAGAAGAGTTCATTTGATTCTGATGGAAACTGTTTGATATTACAGCTTTGCACAAATCCGAGGCCTACAAGCATTTGATGAAGGAAGAGGACATTGAAAACCTTAAATGGCTCCAAATATTCAAGTAAACCCTACTCATCCAATGCTCTCTACTTACCTGTCTAACATGTTCATTACTGCATTTTCTTTCCAAGTTACTGACCAAAAACTATTTTTTTCTCCTGACAAAACTTTCAGCAAATACGATCTTTATAGCAAGAGCAAAGTTCGAATTGATGTGGAAAAAGTGAAGCCATACTATCTCTCCCTCATAGAAAATGTAAAATCATGATCCCAAAGTTAGAATTTAACTCGAATGAAATTCGGATCGAATAAATTTTTTATAGTTTATTTTGATTCTTCTATTATATTTGACTCAGTCTATCATCAATTTTAAATAACATTGAAAATTTTTTATTTGCTTTACTTTGCTGATTTTTAATGCAAAAAATTGCTTTTTTTTTTGCAGTATTTCCCTACTTCTAAGCTTAGATGGTGAGTCTTGGAGGAAGACAGAAAACATCAGGATATGATCACAAGCTTTAGCATACGAGAGAGATCTCATTTTGGAGAGTTTCTACAGCTTTTGGAGAGATGTTTGAGAATAGTCCTGTGTGAGTTAAAGTTGTGAGTGAATAAGATAGTTTTGGCTGCTTGTAATAGCACTAACTAGTGTAAGTTCGTACACAAAAACATTGTTGAATATATATTACTACCTAGCACTAGGAAGACTCATATAATCTGGATCCAAAAATGATGTGAAGATTTCTGGACTCCGAGCATCTCCTGAGACCATCACCACTGACAAAAATTCCGTGAGCTCGTTTATACATAGCTCATATCAGGCCTTTGTGCTGCAGTGGGATCGACGCAGGACATTGTTAGAACTGGGATTGAATTTACCTTGTAACTTTGGATCAACTATGCTATTGATATCGCCATTTTCAATCAAGGAAAGAGTCCATTTAATTATATGACAGCAGTAGTCTTCAGTTGGTATTATTACTGGTTGGTACTAGTTCAAACAGAACTACCCCAAAACTGTAAGTATCGGTTTTCTTATTGCAAATACCTGATGAATGACACCTTTTGCGGGAGACAAGAAAGACAAGTAATCAGAGTCAATCAATTAAATATATGAAGCTAGTTCAATATGGAAGCGAAAATAAAGGTGTATTTTATGAAGTTGACTATACTTGCAATGGATCAAGATACCCAAATGTGCCAGCAGGTTGAGTATTGATGTTTGAATAAAAATAAGATAGAACATAATTACATAGATCATGTTAAACAGGATCTTTGCATATGTATACAAAAAAACAACAATCACGTACTTAGATTATTATTGCAGATCCATTGAGCAGATATTCTTATGGATATTCAACTTTTTTTCCTAATTTGGTTTTAAACTCAAAAACTTTAACTATCTTTGGTAGTTATTTAAAGAATAATGACCATAATACCTTTCATAGGTGTATGTAATTCATTATCTCTCACGTACACATGATGAGTTTTAATCTAATTATAAAAAAAACTCTGCAGTTCTCATATTTGTTCAATAACCGGTGTAACTAGTATACAACGAGAGCACATTGCCATATATCTGTTAGGAGTATATGACATCTCGATTAACAAATTGATCCTGGAATTTATGTGTCCTTGAGTAGACATTGTATGACATATCCTAGGTCATATCACGCATTTTCACTTTCCTTTGATCTCATTTATTTTTCTTGTGTCATGATTGTATTCAAGTTCTCTACTAAAAAGACGATGGCCATTTATGAATACTTTTTATGCGAGTCAATGATCTAAATAAATGACCTTCCTTTGTTTTCAATTTTCTTTTGAATTAAATTTAATTTGCTTTCCTAGAATTATTCCATAGGATCGCATCTTGCATGATCTTTTGACAATAACCTAAAGTAGCAAACCTTAAATTCAATTCTTATGAATGAAACCAGAGTCATAAGGGTATATTATGAGGTTTTTCTCAACCTCAAGGGTCTCACACAATGTAAGATGAGATCTTGAGCCTTACATTAATCCCTTTTGTGGTCAGTTTTGCACACATGGTACGAGTCATGAGCTACGGTATTTACCCACTTCGTTTAACTTGAACATCTTTCACTCAAGAAATACCGTACAAATGATAGTTCACACATACTTAATGTTTAACTTGAGTTCACTCATCTACTCAAAACCTATTCAGAACTCACAATTGGCAGCATAAGACATATATAGTGATCATTAAATCAATTTGAACCAATTTCCTTGCGGAATTTATGGTTTAAGTTTCTCGTTCTCAATTATCACCTAGATAATAAACTTTAAACATGCCTCATCTTTAGCGAGCATAAACACCAAAGGTGATTTCCCCTGTGAGAGGTCAATCTTTAATCTGTCTCATATACTTGTGATTCATCCCAAAATATATTTATGCAAAACACATATATTCATGAATCAAATGATACACAATGTATAATCTTCATCATACATTATATCTAAAATATGACATTATAATGAGGGAACATAGACAGAGAAATATTTATAAGTACATTTCAACATCTACGTAGTCCTAGTGACTTTACATGCCCAATGTATACATCTTTCGAAATTGGCTTTGTCATTGGGTCTGCCATCATATCTACATCATATCTCGTGTAGATATGATGGCAGACCCAATGACAAAGCCAAATTTCAAAGATGTATACACTTGTAGATATATATTTCATGTTCACTTCTGTTCGTGCAACTATATCTTTCATATAATTATACTTGGTATCTATATGCTTTCTCTTACAATGAAATTTGGGGTCTTTAGTGTAAGCGATTGCAGCTTGACTATCACAGTTGATTGTCACTGAATTAATTTCACTTTTAGTGACTCCCAAATGCACTAAGAATCGATAAAGCCACACAGCCTCTTGTACTGCAGTTAAGAATGCTATAAATTTAGCTTCCATTGTGGATAATGCAATGCAAGATTGTTTATTACTTTTCTATGATATCACTCCATTGTTTAGTAAGAATACATATCTTGAGGTAGATTTTCTTTCATCTAAATCTCCCCCCCAGTCTGCATTTGTATACCCTTGTATACGTAGATCATTGCCTTGATAACATAATGCATAGTCCATAGTTTCCTTTAGATACCTCAATATTCTCTTTACTGTTTTCCAGTGTGCTTGGCCTAGGTTTGATTGATATTTGCTCACCATCCCAACAACGTAACAAATATCTGGTCTTGTACACATCATTGCATACATAAGACTTCCAACTGCACTAGAATAGGGAACATTCTTCATTTGTTCCCATTCTTGTGGCATTGACGGACAATTTCCCTTACTAAGGCCTTCGTTTTTAGCAATATGATTATCAATTGGTTTGGAATCTTGCATACGGAATCGTTCAAGAATTCTTTGAATGTACATCGCTTATGAAAGCGATAACAAACTCTTTGAACGATCTCTTGAAATCTTAACTCTAAGAATGTATGCCGCTTCACCCATGTATTTCATTTCAAATTTAGATGATAACCAATCTTTGATTTGCATAAGAAACGCATCACCCCAAAAGGTGATTAGTAAATATGGTTGGGCCATCATGGACTTAATCATTTCTAATAGTGTCCTATTTCCTCTTTCAGCGACGCTCTTTTGTTGTGGGGTTCTAGGAATTGTTAACTACCTTTCTATTCCTTTCTCATCACATAAAGCCTTGAACTTGTCTAACAAGTATTCTTGTCCACGATTAGTTCGTAATGCTTTTATTTTCTTATCTAATTGATTCTCAACCAAGTTCATGTATTTTATGAAACAATCGAATGCTTCCAATTTATAAGAAATCAAATAAACATGACCATACCGAGTATAGTCATCTATAAAGGTGATGAAATAAACTGCTCCACGTTTAGCCCTTACATTCATTAGATCACAGATGTCAGAATGAATTAATTGCAATGGATATAAAGCTTGTGTTCCTTTTCCAAATGGCTTTCTTGTCATTTTACCAACTAAACAATGCTCACATGTAGGTAGATCTACTTGACTTAGATTACCTAAAAGTCTTTCTTTAGCTAATCGACTGATTCGATTTTGACTAATATGATATAGTCTAGCATTATCAATTATGATCTGCAAAACCCCAGGAGCTGCAAAACCCTAGGGGCAAACAAAAAAGACCCTCGTCTCTTCTTCTATAATCTACTAAGGTGGCAATGACACCCCTACGGTCGACAACGTGAGGCACATTCTCGGATCTAATATTTCTTTCCCTCTTGCTCTTGGTCTTTCTCTCTCTCCTCCGGTGTGCGGTGTCTCTTTTGCTACATCTCTCTCCTCCGGCGAGGGAGTTGTAAGTCTTGGACAAGGCTTTCGGGCCTACAACTTGATGATTTATCTCCACAAGTTCACGGGTCTCAAGTAGTATAGTATAATATCGTCCCACATAGAGTAATTGTGTAAGTACTAGGCTTGGATTACTCAATTAATTGGACTAATCAGTTGTGTAAGAATGGGGAATTAAATTAAGGAATTTAACTATAAAAAATAATAAAACCAATGCTAAACAAAGATGCGAATGTCTCTAGGGATTAATCCGAATGGAATGTGGTAAGCTTCAAGGAAGGTTACACTTTTAGCATTTTCTATAGACTTTACCTGGATCAATTTATGAGGTGAAATTCTGGTTGATAGAATGTTGAGCTTAGAGTTTCTTAGATCCTTTTTCAAGGTATCAAAGGAGTATTATGCAATAATCCTAATCTACTATCGTAGCCTAGCAATCAAGCATAATCCATTAAGTTCTTTGCTAACCTGGGTTTCCTCTCATAAATTCAGTCTATGTCTAAATTTGAAATTGATAAATTCCCTGTTTTGGAGTTCCGTTATCAATTTTCACCTATCGGTTCTTCAATTAACAACTAATGTCAAGTAATGGATGGCCAAACACAATAACAGCAAAATCAATTTCAAAACAGAGAAATCAAAACCATGAAACCCATACTCATAAATCAACTGAGATTCAATCCACAGAAAATTAGCTAAAAGCTTCAGCCCTAACCTTGAAGCTTCGGGGAAGCTACTCAATCATGATAGAATGAAAACCACAAACATTAAAGTCAGCAAATAACATAGAAAGAGAGGAAAAACAGATATAAAATAGAGGGAAAATGGGTTTTGGGTTCCCCCTCTCCGTGTTGTTTGTGTCCCTCTCTGCGTCGTGTACGTGCATCTCTCTGGGTCAGCTCCTTGTGCATCTGCTTGTCCCCTTCTACGTGCGTTGCGCTGCCCCTGATGAGCTATTGGCGATGGTGCGTTATTACCTTGTGGGTCATTTCTGTGTGCGTTGCACTCTCCTTACGTGCGTCTGGTCTGCGTGGTTCACTTGGTGCGTCCTGTAGCCCCCCCTCTTTGGTGCGTTGGCCTCCACTGTAGCCAGGTGTACTCCTTTGTTGGTGTCTGCGTGGGTCAGCCTCCACTATGTGGTACGTTATTCTCTGGTCCTCCTCGTGGTGGGTCTGCCTCCCTGTTTTCCCAGATGTGACAATTTAGTTCCTCACCCAATTAAAACCTAGCACACACCGATGCTGGCTCCTGCATTTTCTCCTCTTTGCCTTTGCATTTTTGACTGTCCCTGGCTGCTGCGTTTTACCTCTATCCTGATTGCGTTTTGGACTAGTGTTTTATGATGTGTGCTTCTTCTTTTTCCCCTTGCGTTTTGCTACCTTTCTTTTAGCTGTTACTGTGGTCTTTTTAACTAAAGTCAAGTGTATTTCCTACAAATTAAACATAAACCACTATAAATGCAGATTAAGAAAAACTAAACAATTTAGCAGGTAAAATATGTATAAAACCTAATGACTGTATGTAGAAACTAAGAGAAAATGCCACTCATTCCAATGAGAAAATGCATTCAACAAATGCCCCCAAACTCAAACTCTTGCTTGTCCCTAAGCAAAATTAAGAAAACTGTTCAAAACAGACTAAAGATCACTCAATAATTGGAATTTTCAGAATTGCAGCAACCAATTAAAATTTACCTTTAGCCACTTATCAAACCATACCCATCTTCATAGTGCAAGGATACCAAAGCTCGCTCAAACACATACTCCTTGATTCAAGTCTAATTAGAAACCAACCAACTCACAAGAGTAGAGAAAAGCCAAATAAATTGAAAGGCAAATTACAACCCAAGAGACTCTAAAGGTATTAACAAATTAACCAATCCCATAGGTAAAAAAATTCTCCTTCCCATCTCCACTAATTTTTAGCAGTCATTTTAAAAGGATCAAAAGGTCTTATTAGGGTTGTAATGGAGTTGTTGGGGTTTAAACTCGGCTTAGACCAAGGAAAAGGGTAATAGTAGCTCAAATGAAATGGAAACAATTATTCAAGAAATAGGAAATTGTAAGGGATCTCTTCTTTTTTTTAAATTTTTTTAGAGCAAGGAAAAACTGTGGAAACAAGGAGGAAAGATTTTTTAGGCTACCCGTGACATCAACTTATAAACGTGATTTCCTTGAGGACTATAAGAACATTGGGACTATCTTACCAACATCACTTCATATACATTGTTGGTTGATCTGTATATCATCATGTCAAGCTTGTTAGGGAACCAA
>JAOQMQ010000005.1:3173418-3184994 GCA_027563845.1 Erythroxylum subrotundum | reverse complement strand
CTCATTCATAGTAGGCACGGTTTGTGGAGTATACATAGCTCAAAACTATGTCGTTCCTAACATCAAGAAGCTCGTCCACAATACTGTTAAGCCCCGTTTTCGGACCCCAACATTTTGGAATCATGCAAAAGGAATATTTACAAACCTTTAATGGTCATGTGAAAACATCGAAAGCAAAGGCGGGTTCGCCGCGACAAACTAATGTTTCGTCGCAGTGAATAGGTGGGACTAATTCCACAGATCTTTTGAGCCAATTTCACCGCGGCAAACAATTATTACTTCGCTGCGGCAACCTTGGAAGACTGACTTCGCCGCGGCAAACACAACAAGAAGGTAGAAATACCTTCAGGTGAATTACACCACGGCAAACTCTTGGCTACGCCGTAACGAAAACCTCGGTACAGAACCCAGAAACCGAGAACAACCTACTTTATTAAATGCAAACTTAAATTCTTTCAACCACTCTCATCAATTTAACTTAAAGACCAAAATGAACATGAATATAAACACAAACCAATTCTCAATTTCTTAATCCCAGCTCTAAATCAAAATACATTGCGAAAATAAGAAAATCATAGACAACACAAATATATTTTATTTATATCAAAAGATAAAAGCTTTACAAAGCTTTAATGGCATTTCAAGCCACAATACATCAGTTGAGTTCGTGAACTAAAAATACAAAATACACTTAAGCTAGTAAAACTTGAAATGCGGCTAAAGCCTTGTGATTACAAAATCTAGCTTAAAATCCAAAAATCTGCGTAATCGGAATGATGTCTTGACTCTCTTTTACTCAATATCATGTTCTTCACCTGAAGATGGGACGGATAAAGGAGGGGTGAGCTTAAAGCTTTTGGGTAATAATTTTATAATCGGTAACAAGCAAAAACTATTGAAATATTCATTTCCATTGTACAAATTTCATATTGAATCATATATCACATGTTTTCCAAATTCTCATTTATCAAACAATTCATAAGCAACCTAAATCATGCATTCATCAAACTTGTCAACACATGTAAACACATAAGCACATCACAATGGTTTGGGTAGGTCCATAAACAGAACGAATTAACACATTCCCACATAATGGTCTTGTGTAGTCGTGAACAGGACGAACTATTGTAATCCCACATAGTGATTTTGCATAATCGTAAACATGAGGGAGTCCATGAAGGAGCTCTATGCCACTAGCGGGCAGGTGAGAGAAGCCTTTAGTCGAAGTGCACTTGACATACAGAATGGACCGAACCAAACTCACATAACATGTATTTCATGACTTGAAATAAACTGCCCAAAATGGCACATTTTCGAAACTTGATTTCGTAAACATAATATCTTTTCAAAATCATTTCATTTTCTTTCCAAAATCATTAACACAATTCATATACAAACATGTAGCACTCTCTTAAAGCATTTAAAGAGCAGTAAATGGACATGTATAAAGTAGTTAAAAATCATTTATTTCCGTTCTTTCAAAAGAAACATTTATGGCTTATTACTCAATTATTAAAAAAAAGTAACCCACCTTGAATTCCTTGCTTAAAAACTTGGTCAAATGCGCCTTTCTTCTTGCTCTTCTTGCCTCTCTTGATTCCCTTTAACAATGGCAAAATCTCATTCAATACGAATTCAAATTAAGAACCCACAAAGCATATTCACTATAATTTATTCTAGAATACTTAAACCCTTCCTAAAATCCAGACTTTCGGGTCAATTTTTCATGATCATTCTGATCAAGTAAATGAAGGAATTTGATAACACTTTCTTCTAGAAAAATATTCCCCATTGTCTTAAGTTTTTAATGATACCAAAATAATTTAATTTGGCTCAGAAATCTGAAAGTTATATCCCAAACATTTTCAAATTGTTCTTATACTGAAACAATATTATGTGCTCAACTTTCACTCAGAAATTGAAATTCTTAGAAACTGAATTAAAACTCAATTTCTTCAGACAATTTGTAGCCCTATGTTTCTAGTTTACTCCAAATCAAAAATCATTCCATTTGAATAACTACAGAAAAAAGTATGCCTAAAATACCGAAGCATATTCAAGCTGTGCAGGGAAGACTTCGCCGCGGCGAACTTTCGCAGAAGCTATATTTTTCCATATTTTTCTCACACCTAACACATCTTTCTCTCATCCAATCCTTCTTATACCACAATATTAGATTACTTTATGGTTTCCTTAACTCAAAACACATTTTAATTCATCTAAAAAACACCCAAGAAACTCATGTATATCAATGGTAAAAACACATATGCATATATCACCAAAACAAAGTATACACGTTTCTACTTCATTTATTCTTCATTCTAGCTTCATTTAACCATACCCATGATATTTAAAGCATAACTTACTTGATTAAGCTCCAAGATTCTTCAAACTCTTGAAGATCTCTCTTGACCCTAGCTTTCTTCCTTCTTTTCTCTCATTCACGTTTACTTCACTCTCAAATACAAGCCAACACTTTCTTCTTCCCATTTTACCCTCAATGAGTGTGCAACGTCCAATTTGTCCTTCCTTCAATGCCTTATGACTTCTAAACTTAGGTGATCTTCAAAAAATGTCCTTTATGCCTTCTTATCACTTTTAACTCAATTTACACCCTACTATACTTTAACTTAATTTTAATTTCTCCATTTAATATTTTTAATTTCTCCTTATGCTTGCAAAAATTATGGACTAAATTCTAAGAAAATAAAATAAAGCAAAATAAATAAACAAATAAATAAAAAAAATTGGGGTCCAACAATGCCCTCTTCAAGGCCAAGCTCATCGAAGAGAAGTATCGCAAGCCCAAGGGTAAAAATGAAGAAGATTAGCTTAGTCGATGTTCTACCTTTTCTCTTTGTTCGTAATTTTTTCATACGATTCTTAGCACACCAAAAAGGGTTTCAACTTTCAACAAGTTATAAAGCAAAGCTAACATTTTTTCTCCCTTCTTTAATACTTTTTGTCTATTTGATATTCAAAATCTATGGATATATATGACTACTTTTAATCTTGATTTATGAGCCCCGTGGATTGGATAGAATTTCCATGAACTGAATTGAATCCAAAGATGATTACTTTGAAGGTTTAAAAGATAATTCAAGCATTGTTTTTGTTTTGGTGTGTGAATATTGGTGGATCTTCTATGCTTTTAAATCCATATCCTCAATGGAAAAGAAAATTTAACATGCCCTATTAGGCATTGAATTCTTGTAGTTGATTACTAATTCGTTCTCTCATAATGATGAGGTGGGTAGCAGTGTTTTAGTTGTTTCAGATATAGTTTCTGGGTTTAAGATGATGCCATGTTGTTAGTGAATATATAAAACCAATTAAGTTGATCTCACACAACAGCTTAAGTTATTGTGATGAAATGGTTACTTAATATGGTATCAGAGCCTTTGTGACCAAGTGGTCGTGAGTTCAAATCCTACCACCCGCCTATTATTCAGCACAAGGTAGAGTGGGCCTGTGCAAGTTTCAAGCCCAAAGGGCTTTCACTTGAGGGGGTGTGTTAGTGAATATATAAAACCAATTAAGTTGACCTCACACAACAGCTTAAATTATTGTGATGAAATGGTTACTTAATACATGTGTAGAGATGCTACCGTTCTGCTTTCGATTGGTAGTCATGTAATTATTGTTTGCTTCGATCTCTGTGGTGAACATTCACAGGACAGGAGGATACATTTCCATGTCTTCATGTCCATGACTTTCATTTCCATGTATATGCTCTTATCAATTGGTAGCAGTTGGTAGCAGCAAAGAATAATTCTTCGTAAATTACTTCGATTTGTTGGTTTCCACGGACCAAGCAACTATCAAGGCATTAGATTGCTTGTGACGGGAAACAAATTGTATAAAAGGTCAATGACGCGTAGGCCTTCCCTTTCATTAAATGCTTTGTCAGTCGAATTTAGTTGAAATTAACTTCATAAAAGAATGAACACACCCTGAAAAATTCTAATTCTAACTAGAAATTTCTTTGAAGTGACAAATGCGTGCGGCAGGCCTTAAGTTTCTATGTAAGGCTTTCATGAGTTTAGATCTTCTGTCTAATATTATGGTATTTTATTGTGTCTAATAAATCTCAATCATTTATTTATGTAAATTTTGCATGGGTCAAATAAATGACTGAGATTCTATGAAATAAAATAAGACAGAGTAATATTGGACAAAAGATTTGAACTCGGCTTTCATGGTGATGATTGTGCTTATCGGATATTAATGATGATTTTCTTGAGTTTTTCATATAAAATAAGGGATTTGTGAGATTAGAATGAGAAAGTTATCTCTAAACATTTCATCATGATTAAAGAAATACAAAGGCATTATTAATTCTCTCTAAATAATATGGCATTGAGCTAGACAGGACCAAGTCTAGGAAAGGTCCGAGTCCAACCTGAAATTCTGTTCTAAAGTCAAAATGGAAAAGGTCCCTATCTTGTTTGAAAGTTAAGAGTTTACTGATGCATAAATAAGAAGGCAAAGAAGACTGGAAAGCCAACCAAAATGACAAAGATTTCAAATGAAGAACATAATTTCAGGTTGGACTCGGACCTTTCCTAGAGTTGATCCTGTCTAGCTCAATGCTATATTATTTAGAGAGAATTACATTTTAAAATCTTTTTCTTTTAACAAATTTGGTGGAGCCAAAGAGTTTTATTCCAAACCCTTAATGGGCATTAAAAGAAACTAGGGAAAAAAAGATAAAGAAATTTTTGGGGACCTCACACCTATTGGAAGCAGTGTTTTGAAATTCGGACCGGTCATCGAATCGGAGGTCTTATTGATCACCGGTTTGACCGGTTCGACCTGTTCAACCACCGGTCGAACCGGTGTGACGTCATAATTATGCAATAATTATATTTAATTATATATAATATTAAAAATACAAAAATATACAAAAAATAAAAAAATAATAAAAAGTTAATTGAACCAATGGCCGGACCGGACCGATTTAACCGGTCAATTGGCCGATTTAGACTGAATCAATTAAAAACTAATTTTTTAAAGTAAATTGGACCGAATAACCGACCAGTCCGATCCGGTCTCACAAAGATAGGAAGAAGAAGATGCCATGTGGACAAGGAATTGAAAAGAAAGCTTAAAAGCTGAGAAACGTACGTAAGCGGTAGTACATATCATTGACGTATCAGAAATATATAGGAAGTGGGCCTCTGCTCTGCACAATTTGATTGTAACGACAGCAGTAGTTGTAAAAGTTACTGTTTCATACAGTTGGCTGCAACTTGCGTCGGTTTGGTTGCAGGCAGGCCAGTGGCCAAGTAGAGGTCAAATGATGATCACTAGGCCTTGGCTTCTCTCTACCGACTATTTATTTGTTCACACATGACCTCCTCCAGATTCGTATGTTAAATATGGTAAATGAATATTATATTTTATATAATAAAAAATTAAAATTTATCATGGTGTAAATAATTTTAAATTTTAAAAATAGCATACCACATACTTAATATAATTAATTTTAGTTCTCTGCTTTCCTTGCAAACTTTTAATTTTAGATAGAATAAAGTTCAGTTAAAGAGTCATTATTTATAACATAACTTGATAAATATTAATTAAATTATTTTTTATACTATTGATGCGTACGATATAATTATAAAAATCACAAAAATTATAAAGATGCTATTGGGTCCGTAATATTTAGTATAGAACTTTAAAGAAGTGATTAAAGTAATGTTATTGGTCTTTTAATAGTTTTCTAATTCAAATGATTGAAAATTTCATTAGTTACAATTTAATTCAATCTCTAAAGAAAATGTTTGATTTATCTATAAATAAAGAATATTCTATTTGTGATTGGACAAATCAAAGGACACTGTTTAGTCCAATTCATATAGGTATTTAGGTCATATTTGCTTTCATTTTGCATATTCATTCACTCATTTTAGTACTATTTTTAGGTTTATTTATTTATTTTTATTGAATTTGTTATTTATTTTATTTTTCTTGTTTTTTTTGTAGAAAACATGAGTTTGACCTCAAATTAGACCCAAGAATTTGTTCACGGCACGTCTATGGAAATTGAATAATTTTGCATATCCTAACGTGAAATTAAAAGTGGAAGCAAATATAGAGAAAACGCATAGTGCAAGTGGAGACAAAACGGCAGTGGAGAGAAGGAGAAAACATTTTTAATGTTGGGTTTTAATTAGAGAGGACTTGAACACATGCGGCAGAGGCAGCCTGACGAAAACGACGTAGCACAGCTGGGAAGGATCACCAAAACACAGCAGTTAAAAGAGCCCAAAACGCAGCTGAAAGGGGGACATTTTTGGAAGACAGAAAACGTTTTTAACGTTTAGGTTTTTAATGGGCAGCATGTATCTCACGTAGAGGGCGGCATAGGAGAGAGTAGAGGGACGCAGGAAAAGAACCAACAACGTGAGTCCAACGCAGAGAATAGACCCACTCACACAGAGACGCACACACAACGCACAACAGCAGATGGGCATGAAGACTAGCGGCAGAACCAGAGGGCTTGACGCACGCAATTGAAGGATTTTGACGCACCACCAAGGCAGACGCTGGGGAAGGACTTTGACGCACGCTAGAAGGCAGTTGCGAAGCAGACCTGGACGTCGACTCTTCAAGACCTGAACGCACGACTAAGTTCTTCGTTCTTACTCTTTAATGTCTATTATCTTTGATTTGATATCTATTTTGTTGAACTTGAACATGAACATGATTGAGCAGATTTCTTGTTAGGTTTCAAAGATGGGTAGTAGTTTTCGAATTTCTATATGATTTGATTCTGAATTTTATTCAATAAAATTGATTTGTGACTATTGATTCTTATTTTGCGAATTATTATGCTTGTTATGTGTTAGGCCTCACATAATTTGTGTCGAAATTATCGGTTGAAGAATCGAAAGGTGAAAATTGGTAGTGAAAAATCAAAATTAAGAACTTGTAGGTTTGGACCTAGACATAGGCAAAAATCTACGAGAGGAATTACCAACCAGATAAAAATCTTAATGGGTTTTAGTTAATTTCATAAGCCACGATAGTCGGGATTGATTTTAACTACGATACTTCTTTGACATCTCGATAGAGAATCATAGATAATTTAGATCTAGTTTCCTGCAAAGTTTAGGGATCAAGTTTATTGAATAAACCAGAAGGGAATAATTCGAAGTCGATCACGAAACCAAATTTGAAACCTGTCTTTTACATATTTGATTTATTCCTTACAGTCATAAATTGTGCGGTTATTTTGTTAGTTTTAGAATTAGTTTTAGCATTTCGTTAATTAATTAATTTCTCAATAATCAACATTTAAATGATCAGCCCAAATAATTGAATGGTTTTAGCCTAGTAATTGGTCAGTAACTCCCTGTGAATCGATACTCTTACTTCCATATTTACTTGCGTGACCCGTACTTGCAGGGCCTCGGACAAGTTTTGGCGCCGTTACCGGGGAGTTTTCCTTTGGGCAATATTATTCGATCAATTGTTTGGTTACTTTGGGCATTTATTTTTCATTATCATTTTGTTATTTTTCATTTTATTTACTTTTTCTCGTAGCTTATTTCTTCACTCGAAATATTTTTTTTGATTTTTGATTTGCAAGTGATTCCTTCTATATATGAGTCATTCTCATAGTGCAGAAAACTTGCTATTTGACCCAGAAATTGAAAAGACCGCTAAGGCGCTTCGAAAAGCTACGAGACAACAAAGAGCACAATTTGTGCAGAGTAACCGGCGAATAGAAACCGAACCTGTTAATACTACAAGTAAGCAAATAATGGCAGAACAAATGCAGAATGGTGGGCAAAATCAGAGAACAATGCGGGACCATGCAATACCGAACTTTGAGGATTACCAATCGAGCATTGCGACACCTCCAGTTACAGCTAATAATTTTGAACTGAAGACCGGACTTATGCAAATGGTCCAACAGTCCCAATTTAGAGGCAACCCTTCGGAAAATCCCCACGTTCATTTGGAGAAGTTCATTCAGATATGTAGCATGTTGAAGTATAATGGGGTATCTGACGATGCAATTCGCCTCAGATTATTTCCTTTTTCTTTGAGGGATCGTGCAAGTGAATGACTCTACTCTCTACCTCCAGGGTCTATAACTACGTGGCAAGAGTTATCCCAAGCCTTCCTAACGCAGTACTTTCCCCCAAGAAAGACCGCACAACTAAGGGGTGAAGTGCATTCCTTCCTACCGAGAGAAGATGAATCTATGTATGAAGCATGGGAGAGATTTAAGGAGCTACAAAGAAAATGCCCCCACCATGGGATTCAGAAAAGGATGCTTGTGCAGATTTTCTACAACGGGCTTTCTCCGGTTATGAAAAGTGTTATAGATGCAGCTGCAGGTGGAGATTTTATGGCAAAAACTGAAGATGAAGCTCATGCATTCTTGGAAATGATTGCTCAGAATAATTACCAATGGAGTGGGAGCAGGGGGCATTTAAAGCAAGAGACTAAGAAAATTGCAGGAATGTTTGAGGTTGATGCGTTATCTATGATGAACGCTAAATTTGAAGCTCTGACAAAGAGAATGGATAAGATGGATAAGGTTAATATGATGGCAGCAAGTAGCTCACAGCCTATGCATGAACTGCAGCAATTTGCACAACCCATGTATGATTTTCAGGCTTATGGACAAGACAGTGCGGTTGAGCAAGCTAATCTAGTGGGTAACTATGGAGCTAGAACGCAAGGAGGAGCCTTCTTAAACACATACAATCCTAAGTGGAGGAACCACCCCAATTTCTCTTGGTCCCAACCACCTAGACAACCACACAATTTCTCAAACCAGCCTCATTACTCTTCCTACCCTCAACACCAACCTCACTTTCCAGCCTAGCAACAAAACTTCAATAGGGGTCCTCCAGGATTTCAAAATGCAAAACTTCAAGCCCCTCCACAACCCCCACAAGCTCAAGAGTAGAAACCAACTTTGAAGTCCATGGTGGAACTAATCCAGCAACTTAGTTCTAAGGTATAACAACTTGCCATACACAATAAGATGCTGGAGACTCAAATTGCTCAGCAAGCTAGTACATCGAGAGAGGATAAGGGTAAATTGCCTGCACGACCAAAAAATCCTAAGGAGACTGCTGATGTAGTGATTTTGAGAAGTGGAAAGGTCTTGAAACCGATGGTGGAAAGCAAGAATAAAGCAACAAGTAAGGAAACATCCAATTTTGTACCAGTTGCACAGCCTGTCCAAAACGAACAAATAGATGCTGAAACTAAAAAATACACTCCACCTCCTCCATACAAGCCACCCATCCCATTTCCACGACGTTTTTAGAAAGCTCAGCTGGACAAACAATTTGGGAAATTTCTGGAAATCCTCAAGAAGTTATACATCAATATTCCCTTCACGGAAGCTCTCACACAAATGCCAACCTATGCAAAATTCTTAAAGGAAATATTGTCGAATAAGAGAAAGTTGGAGGAGTATGAAACAATGGCGTTGACGGAAGAGTCTAGTGTTATTTTACAGAATAAGCTGCCAACAAACATCGGTAAGGCTTTATGCGACCTCGGTGCAAGTGTAAGTCTCCTACCTCTTTCTATATGTCAAAAGCTTGATATAGGAGAACTTAAGCCTACTACAATTTCCCTCCAACTAGCTGATAGGTTAATCAAGTACCCTCAAGGTATTTTGGAAAATATACCTTTGAAAGTAGGGAATTTCTTTATCCCAGTAGATTTTGTGGTCTTGGAGATGGAAGAAGATACAATTATACCCATTATCTTAAGGATACCTTTTCTTGCTACTGCGGGAGCTATTATAGATGTCAAGAATGGGAGAATGACATTGAATGTTGGGGAGGAAAAAGTTGAATTTAATTTAGGAAGGGCAATTAAGGAAAAAGATGATGGAGATTCATATTTTAGAGTTGATAGAGTTGATGAGGAGGTTATAAGTCAATTTAGGAAGTCTAAACCTGATGATTTGTTGGAAAATTTTCTAGTGCATTCAATTTCAACAGAAACCCATCAGCCAGAAATTTCAGAGTTGTTGCAGACACTAGTAGCACAACCTGAGTAGAGGAGCGCACAATCTGTGCAGTTAGAACAAATCACTGCACCAGACTTGAAACAAGAAGAGCCACCAACAGTTGAACTAAAGCCCCTACCCTCCAATCTTAGGTATGAATTTTTGGGACCCAATAGTACTTATCCAGTTATTGTCAATGCGAATTTGAGTACTATGCAGATTGAAAAATTAATGAAGGTCTTGAGAGAATATAGGAAAGCGATTGGTTACCAAATTTCAGACTTAAAGGGAATAAGTCCAGCATTTTGTATGCATCGGATCAATTTGGAGGAAGATGCAAAGCCAATTCGGGAACATCAAAGAAAGCTCAACCCAAATATGAAGGAGGTCATGAAGAAAAAAGTGCTTAAACTTCTAGCTGCAGGAATTATTTATCCGATTTCTGACAGTACATGGGTAAGCCTGGTCCATTGTGTCCCTAAAAAGGGAGGTATGACAGTGGTAAGAAATGATAATAACGAGTTGATTCCAACTAGAACTATAACAGGTTGGCGTGTGTGTATAGATTATAGGAAATTAAATAAAGCCACATGTAAGGATCATTTCCCTTTACCCTTTATTGATCAAATGTTAGAGAGGCTAGCTAATCACGATTACTTCTGTTATTTGGATGGTTATTCTGGTTTCTTCCAAATTCCTATTCACCCTAATGACCAAGAAAAAACGACATTTATATGCCCTTATGGTACCTTTGCTTATCGAAGGATGCCATTTGGTATGTGTAATGCCTCAGCTACCTTTCAAAGGTGCATGATGGCAATCTTTCCGGATTTCATTAAGGTAATTATGGAAATTTTTATGGACGATTTTTCAGTATATGGGGTTTCATTTGATTCATGTTTATCTAATCTTGGGAAAGTTTTGAGCAGGTGTGAAGAAGTGGACCTTGTATTAAACTGGGAAAAGTGTCATTTTATGGTGCAAGAAAGGATAGTACTTGGTCATCTTGTTTCTAATTGTGGGATTGAGGTAGACAAGGCTAAAACCGAAGTAATATCAAATTTGCCTCCACCTACCTCGGTTAAGGAAGTCAGAAGTTTTTTGGGGCATGCTAGTTTTTATAGAAGATTTATCAAAGATTTTTCTAAAATAGCTAAACCTTTGACAAATCTATTGGATAATGATGTCCCTTTTGTGATTGATGATGCCTTTTTGAATTCTTTTCACAAGTTAAAAAAAGCCTTAATTTTCGCTCCAATTCTTCAACCTCCGAATTGGTCTCTACCATTTGAAATTATGTGTGACGCCTCCGATTTTGCTGTAGGAGATGTGCTTGGGCAAAGGAAGGATAAAGTAGTTCATGCTATCTACTATGCGAGTAACGCTCAACGACGCAGAATTGAATTATGCGACTACTGAAAAGGAACTCCTAGCTATGGTGTTTGCAGTGGACAAGTTTAGGTCCTATATAGTTGGCTCAAAAGTTGTTGTCTATTCAGATCATCCCGCTATTAGGTACCTACTTGCAAAGAAAGAAGCTAAACCAAGGCTAATACGGTGGATACTGCTCCTTCAAGAATTT
>JAOQMQ010000005.1:3161909-3173318 GCA_027563845.1 Erythroxylum subrotundum | reverse complement strand
TTTATGTTTTCGATGATATTGATGATTTCTGCTCTTTTTCGCCAAATTTTAGTTTGTTAAGGATTTGTTGAGGCAATTCTTTTGTTGCCTCTTGCGTTCTCTGATTGTCATGTTCGGATAGCTGGGCTTCGGAAACGGGGTCCAGCACATACACAACCCTTACAACCTTGAGATTTTGCTAAAATTATGCACTTTGTCACTCCAAAATTTTGTTGACTTCATCTTATTGTTGAAACCCTTTTTTTTAATTTTCATCTTATTCTTAGAGTATGTTTTATCCTTGCATGTTTGGAAGGCTAGGTTAGCTTGATGATTGAGGAGGTTTTGAGCTGAACAAGTAAGTGATTTATTGACCTATTATATGTATATATATATATAGCATAATATTCATGATGATTAAATTGAGATGGGATACATATAGGGTTGATGATGAGTTGTGTTGGAATTTGATGGATGAATTGGTTTTGATGTATGAAACCGTAGGGTAGAGGCTGTTCAATGGATGATTTTAGGTTAGGATTTGAAGTATAATGAAGGTGAATTTATACTAAAGAAAGGTGCTAGTATAGTGTTCTTGAAATGGGAAAGAGCTAGGATTACATGTATGATAGTGAATGAAAGTTTCTGTTTGGTTTTTTATGTATCAAAGATAAATTGTTTATGAGTTGCCAATTAAATGACTTTGAATTGGAATTAGAGATGAATTGATGAGGAATTGAAGTATCTTCAAGGTATAATTGAGGTATAATTGATGGACTATCATGAAGGTGTTAAAATTTGGAAGAAAAGTTGAAGGAAAATGGAGGTAAACTTTCGGTTCACCCATCCCACGATCGTGGGAACTGTATTAGTTCCTTCCCACGATCGTGGCAATGCTTGGAAGTGAGAAAAAAAATTGTGTTTCGTGTTCTTATTGAATCATATAAGGATAAGACACTATACATTGGTGTATTTGAACTTGATTAGGGTTTGAAATGAACCTAGTTTGATGTGTAATTGATGGGTTAAAGGATTAATAAGTTTAGGTTCTTAAATGATGTTATAATTTAAAGATTGGATTGTTTGATATCAATGTACCTAAATCTAGAATTGATAAGTTATTAAGGGAATGAAGGTGTTCTTATGAATGCAAATGTGATCCAAAGGATATGAACAATGTGAATTAGGTATAAGTGAATGAGATTTGGGAAAATTTTGTGAATATAAAGCATTAGAAAAGGATTGGTGAATGTATGATTGATGAATTGAGGATAACAAACTTAGTTAAGGCATAAACCTAACTGTAAACTAGATGTAGATAAACTATAATGGATGAATATCGAGACTTATGATTAAGAATTCATACCCAGGAAAGTCAATTTAACATGCATTAAACATGATACATATAAACATGTGTATGATTGAATGATCATATGATTGATCAATTTAGTATTATGTGAATTATGTGTGCATTGCATGACAATAGAAGGACAAATTGACCGACCACATTCAGATATTACCGGATCGTTAAAGCAATAGCTATGCTAGAGCATACGGTGAGTCAACCTAGATGTGTAAATTCAAGTGTAGTGAGTTAACCTAGATGTTTTCTCACTCTGTTTAAATTGTTTTTGATTAACTTTCAGATATTGAACTGTTATTGATATGATTGTGATAATTATGGACATTGATGATCCGAGGAGTTTGATATTTAGGATTGTATTAGAAGTGCTTCCTAATTGTATGTGAATATGAAAATTGTGTACTTAACTAAATGTTGAATGTTGGACTCAGATCCGATGAATGTGATAAATGGTTGTGCACACTGAATGAAAGTTATTGATAGCATAATATGTGGTTTGATGTATTGCATTACATTGTTATGCATGATCAAATAAAGGAGTTGTGACTGGAGTGACTAACGTGAAAGAGAGCTTAAAGCTCTTAAATGTGCACAAAGAGTCACAGGCTCAATGATTAACAAGCCCAGTATCCATAACGGGTACGAGATAGTATCTGAAATGAGCCCGATATTTACAATGAATACGAGACAATTAAATAGGTGATCGGTCACAACAAAATAAAAATAAAAGTGGAGTCTCATGTGTATTTGCATATATATTTTTACTTATATCATGTGAATGATTGCAAAGAATGACTAAATTGAGTTAATATAATGATATGCAATGTTTATATACATGTTGATGATATGAATTATTGAAATAAAAGATTGGATTATTCTGATATGATTATATGAAATGTTTGTATTCATAACGAGTTTGTTGAAATATGATGTATACTAAATATTCTTTTAATATAGAGGGAATTCACAATCAATTAATTATTGTTGAGATGTAATAATTTGCAAATTATATATTTTAAGTAAATTGTTTATTTAATCAATAATTTAGAGTCAAACAACAGTTTTTATTTAAATAATATTTATAGATAAATGAAACATTTCCTTTAAAGATTGAATTAAATTGTAACTAATGAAATATTCAATCATTTGAATTAAAAAACTATTAAAAGGCTAAATATTATGAACACAATAGCATTACTTTAATCACTTCTTTAAAGTACTATCCTAAATATTATGGACCCAGTAGCATCTTTATCATTTTTGTGGTTTTTATAGCTATATCCTGCACATCGATAGTATCTAAAAACATTTTAATTAATATTTATCAAATTCCGTTATAACGATCGTTATTTTAGTAGCTCTTTTACTGAACATTATTCTACCCAAAATACAAGTTTCCAGGTCAATATATATCTGAAATCAAGTCTACAAGTGTCCCCAGTTTTACGGCTGTAATTGATCAATCGTCTAATTATGATGCCAACTTTTTCTTTTTTACTCCCTTCAATCACGTTGTGTGATTGTCCTCTTAACTTTGTTGACACAGAAGGGTTGGAGTCACGTAGCGGAACAGCTCCTGCTTCCTAATCGGAGACCTTTCTCGTCTCGTTGGGTGACCAGAGAAATACCTTTTTCCTGATTTAAAAGAAAGTAAGACACCCACAATATTTTTCTTGCCCCGCTGTCCAAGCGGATGAGATATGCTATAATCTCTTCCGGAGAGCGTGAAAGAGAGAGAGCAACACGGTTTTCCTACCCACTTCAGGAACTAAAGTAATTAGGTCAAACTAATTTTCTCGTAGAGGGGGGGCAACTACACCAATCAAGTGAGACAATTCACACAAAAGTCATATGATAAATAATATAATTAGGTAAAATAGCCTAATTATATTATTAAAATGAGACAATTCACATGAATTACAAAAACATTATAAATGAGAGAGATAAATAGCAAGCGAAAGATAAAAAGAAAAAAATAAAAGAGAGACAAAGAGAAGAAGAAAGACAAATATAAATAAAAAGAAAAAATTAATTGATAATAAAAATATTTTAAAAATAAAAAAGAAAGAAAAAGAGATGAGTTAATAATAAAAGATATTATAACTTTTTAAAATAAAAAATTATATTTAAAAAAGGGATATAGTTTTTAATATAAATATTTTTCGTAAAATACTGTACTTATTGAAAGAGACAACTCAAATGAAAAAAAGGAAAGTGAGTGGATTCACTCAAAAGTGATGTCTAAGAGTAATATAAATAATCTAATTAGGAAAAATAACCGTTCTTTTAAGAAAAAAATTGTTTACTAAAATGAGACAATTCGGGTAAATTACAAAAAATATAAATGAGAGACTCATCTTTAGCTTGGCTTCCTATAATGTTTTACTAATTTTTTATTCTTCTTTTGTTTCTTTTATATATCTTCCCTAGATTAGCTCTCATTGTAATAACATTATAGCTTTCTTAATCCCTTTTCAATTTGAAAAAAAAGAGCGAACGAGAGACAAAAAGAGAGAGAAAAAAGACGGACAAAGAGAAGAAAAAAAGAAAAGATGAATAAAAAAGAAAAAATTAATTGACAATAAAAAATATTTTAAATGGATAAAATAAAAAATAAAAAAGAAAGAAAAAGGCATGATGAGTTGATAATAAAAGATATTATAACTTTTTAAAATAAAAAATTATATTTAAAAAAGGGAAGTGGCTTTTAATATAAATAAATAAATTAAAATTATTTTATTTGTGATTAATAAAAATCATAAAATTGTAACTGTAATTATTCCAAAAGTTTTTTAAGAAAAATGTTTCCATAACGTTCAAATGTGAGAAGAAATTTTTAATTAGAAATTACAGTTATTATACTTGCTTCTTTTTTATTATATTTCTTTTCAGTCTTTTACAATAATTTTTAATTAGAAATTCTGGTAAGAAATTATATTTTTAAAAAAGTATATCAACATTTTTAGTAGAAATGAATTAATTTTGAATCAACATAAAATATTAATTTTCTCCCAAAGGAAAAAAATTGAGAAGAAAGAAAAATCACAAAATTAAGTGATTTGACAATAAAATATTTTATTGAAAATATTTTTGTCATATTTTACATTGATGTCAACTATTGCTATAATGATTTTTCAAAAAGGAAAATATTTCAATAATGAAAGGTTAATACAATTTCCTCAGCTGAACGGAATTGCAAGGCTGGAAGCCTACAGGCTCAACTTGACCTTGCCATTGACCTTGAAACGTTCAAAAAGATTGTCATCGGATTCGGAGTAGACTTTGGTGACATGCATGGTCCTACACTCTTTTCAGAAGTTGCCTGGAAATTGACTCCCTGACCCGCAATATATACGATTAACCTTCAAAATTTCTAAGTTGTGTAAGGTTTGAACATTATATCAAACTTAAGTAAACTGAGGAAGGAGACAGCTAGCATTATGAGTGGTGAGAAAACACTTGTTTTGGTTACAGAAATGTGGATATACTTTGTTCTGCTCTCAGCTACTTTTGGCAGCGCAAATATAGCCAAAATGAACATCATTGAAAATCCAGGTAAGCTTTACGTCCACTCGGAAATCCTGCAGGACTTAATTGCAACCTGTCAGGCTTTTTATCTAGTTAGTTAGAGTTAAACCAGGCTCCAGCTGCGACTTAAAACTGTAGGCCTTCTATTTAGTGAACTAATTTTACTTCAATTTAAATGACATGTCTATATTATTGTCATGCCTACATTTCTTTAACAATATTGACAGGTTTTATAAGCATCGACTGTGGAGTAGACGCAAATTATTTCGATGAGGACACAGGAATCTACTTCAAGTCAGATTCAGAATTCGTGAGCAGTGGGAAAAATCAAATCATACAAACAGGATATGTTTATAATAATCCTTATTTTGGAAAACAATTACAGAACTTAAGAAGCTTTGAGGAAGGAACAAGGAATTGTTATACGTACCCTGAAACCTGAGAAGGGAAGAGATAACAATTACTTCATTAGAGCTCAATTCCTCTATGGAAACTATGACGGCAAGAATCAACCCCCAACATTCGCTCTGTATCTTGGGGTTAACTTTTGGGCCAAAGTTAGATTCACGGATTCAACTCCGTGGACGTTGTTGGAGGTTTTTCATTTTTCTTCAAGTGATACCATTGACGTGTGTCTGATAAACACTGATGGCGGAGTACCTTTCATTTCAGCACTGGAACTACGGATAGTAAACAGTTCTAGCTACATAGGTCAGTCCTTTCCGACGTTGGAAACTCGCTGGAGATCTGACGTTGGCTATAAAAATACAAACGCAATCAGGTATGGTAATCAAACTTGCATATTCTTGGTATGCGTGACAGATTTTTGTTTGCTTTATGGAAAACGGTTATAAGCAATCCAACTAATACACAGAAAAATGAGCGTTTATATAATTATCTCTCAAACGATAGAATATTGTAGGTACAAGAATGATCCCTACGATCGCTGTTGGTCTCCAGAGATTTATACCGATTGGATTTCAGTTGCTACGTCGACGCTGAATATTGATAACAACAAAGTGCCAGTAGAAGTGTTCAGAACTGCAGCTGTGCCAGGGATTAATCGTAGTTCGTTGAATTATTATTACACCGATCCTAGCCCCTGGTATGATTTATATGTTTACTTGTACTTTTTTGGAATCGAGAAGAATTTGTCAGGACAACGAAGAGATTTCACAGTTACGATAAATGGAGACGATTACGGGCCTTTTACACTTGAGAACTCCAAACCCCTCACCGTTCGTTCCAACAAATTACGAGGAGCGCTCAACTTTTCTATCAACCTAACACAGGATTCTAAACTCCCACCAATCCTCAACGCCTTTGAGATTCTCCGAGAAGTCAACTTATCAAATCCACCCACAAACCAAGCGGATGGTAAGTCACTAACTCACTATGTTTACAATTTTACATTTTTTTTAATTTACGAGATACTTTTTTTAATTAGAAATAGTAAACATAAATATTAAAAATAAAGATATTAAGATAAATAATTATAATTTATTTCTTTTCAAATTTAGAAATTAAATATATTTAATTATATGTAAATATATATTAATATGATAAGAGTTTTTGAATATTAAGAGTCTAAATATAATTTTTCTTATTTTATATAGAATGAAGTAATATTATATTTTATTTAAATTCTTTTTTTTTTCATTTTTGAAAATGGCTATTTCCTCTTATTTTATAATTAATAAAGTGATATCAAAGTCTCTGGCGTGGATCTTAGAAAAAAAAGAAGCAAAGGCACTATTGAAAAAAAGTTTCATTGAAAGCATTTCTTCAGGTTTAAGGTGAGAAACTTGTGGAGAAGACTGCTTGTAATATTGTCCTTGGATTCACAAAGAAAAAAAATATAACCTACTGAAAAAGTGTGTCCTAAAATAAAACTATACAAAATGTTACGAAAATTAGAAGAGATCTTCAAATGAAGTGAGATTGAGAAGAAATATTTTTTTAAAAAATACAACAATATCAACAAGAATAGTTGAAATTTGAAATCACATAAATTTATAAACAAAATAATGAATCAAAACAAATAAATAATAATGAACAAATATACTTCTAACAAAGTTCGACTAATTAGATATACCTATTTTCTCAAGAAATAACAAGAAGTAATTTTATTGTATTGACCAATCACTTAATTAAAGATTGCGTAGTCTTTTATATATAAACTAAGTCTACACAAGTATAATTAATTATAAATTTTAGATAGTATAGTTCTATATAACTTGTCCGTTTACCAATTTAAACATAACTTAACATTGACTTTGACAAATCTTATAATACTCCGCTTCAATATGCTTATAGGGGAACACGAAATATAACATGGTCTTATTTTAGGCTGTATTCAAGTTGATGAATTATGATAATAATGATGTTTGGTGCAATTATTACAATAATTTAGAAAAACTCAATTAAATCATGATCATGGTAAGTTTAAAAAACTTAATTTAATTCATTTGTAATTTATCTAGATAATAATTAAGATATTGTAATTATTAGAATTAAAATTTTGAATTTGATTATAAATTAGTGAAGTTAGTTGAACTTCTTGTACTGTTAAGGCAACAAACACATATATGTTATTATTACCTGTTTACTTACTCAAAAGAGTGATAAGATGTGTGATATAATATACTCTCTCTTATGTTTATATGTATAACTTATAAAGAAGAAACATAAGTTGTTGCCAACCTTGCTCTTCTGTGTTTATTCTTCCTCTACTTTCAGCTTTATTCCAAATATATAACCTTTTTGTTTACAGAACTGCAAATGCTACCATTAATAAAAGCTAACACCATTCAAAATGAAGTTTGGGCTTCTAAACTCTTTTATGTTCTTATGTGATATGATGTCACAGTTGATATCTTGGAAAATTAAGATCTGAGAATTGTGAAGTTTCTTATGTTTTCATGTGTTACAATGTCGCAGTTGATGCTATGATGGAAATAAAACAAGTCTACAAAATTAATAAAATAGACTGGCAAGGAGATCCATGTCAGCCTTCAACGTACATATGGACCGGTTTGAACTGCAGCAATAATGACAACATTACTGAACTTTCGAAAATAATCTCGTTGTGAGTTTATTTTTCAACAAGTAATTATGTTTTAAGCATTATGAAGAAGCGATTTCTCAAATTGTACACCACCAAGCATGCATGCCTTGGCTTTGGGAATGTTGTCTGCCTGACAAGTTGAGATATTTTAATTATTTATTTAGTTCTTCTTAATTGTGTACAGGAACCTCAGTTCAAGTAGTTTGAGAGGAGATATAGCTTCAGCCTTTTCGAATCTCAGAGCAATGCAAAACTTGTAAGGATCCTTACCTTTTATTTTATAGAATGTGCCAGCTTCTTATAGTAGTCCACAAAATGAGATTCTATGACTTGTGTCTACTAATCAGTTCATTTTGTTCCAGGGATTTGTCATTCAATGAACTCACTGGAACAGTGCCTGAGTTTTTAGGGCAATTTTCAAATCTGAGTCTACTATAAGTTGATAAAATTTTATGCTTTCACAAGGGTTTATTCATCGCATGTATAATTGTTCTTTTTGTTTGCATTCAATGCAGAAATTTAAATTAAATGGGAATAAGCTCTCTGCGTAATTCCTCACCTTCTTGTTGAAAAGGCTAAGACTGGTCTACTGCAATTAAGGTTTGATACTTTTCAGCATTTTCTATATTTTCATTTACCATAAAAGATAGATTGTGTTTTTTATGCTTCTTTGATTATATACCAGCTTTGATGGTAATCCAAAACTATGTCCAACTGCGCCCTGTGAGAAATCGAAGAAAAGCCTAATGCTTCCAATTGTTGTATCTATAGTTTCAATCTTGGTGTTTTTCCTGTTAAGCATCATGATTATTATAGGGATAATGAAAAGGCACAGAGGTAAATTGCTTTCTTTTGTTTGTAGATTTTCTGGGTAAACTATGTCTCATTATGGTTTTTATTGTCTTGTAAAAGTTGGAATATTAAATCTTTTTCATCTTCTCTCTAGTCAACAAATGCCCAAAGGTTTCATTACTGAAATCAAAGAATCATTCATTTACATACGCTGAGATTATGAGCATTACTAATGATTTCCGAGATGAAATTGGAGAAGGAGGATTTGGAAAAGTTTATCTCGGCAACCTGAGTGATGGCACTCAAGTTGCAGTCAAGTTGTCGTCTGCATCTTCCAAGCAAGGATATAAAGAATTTTTAGCAGAGGTCAGATATAAAGAAAAAAAAAACAGTTGTCTTGAATTGTTGTCAAGCTTACATAGGAGACGTATGCATAAGTAATTTTCATTAACCATGACAATTCTTGAACATACAGGTTGAGCTCTTACTAGTTGTTCATCACAGAAGCTTGGTCCCTCTGCGTGGTTATTGTAACAAGAAGGGAATTATGGCGCTTGTGTGTGATTATATAGAAAATGGGAATTTACAACAACATTTATCTGGTAATTAACCATAAATTAAGTAAATTATCTTTCCTCATTGGCTAACCTTCCATTTATATTGAACTGATTGTCAGAAAGAATACTATTTTATGTTTTTTAGGTTCAAAAGCAAATGTTATAAGTTGGAAAAAAAGACTTCAAATTGCAATAGATGTAGCACATGGTCAAGCTCTGTCATAAATAATTCTTTTACATATTTCATGTAATTATGTTAGAAATGTAGCTAATATCTCAAATTAAAGTTGCAGGGTTGGATTATCTACACAATGGATGCAAGCCACCAATAATTCACAGAGATTTTAAGTCTTCCAACATCTTATTAACTAGAGATCTGCAAGCCAAATTATCTGATTTTGGCCTGTCTAGGGCACTCACAACACTCAAGGACACCCATGTCACTACTCAACCTGTTGGCTCTTTAGGGTATCTTGATCCATCGTAAGTGTAAATGGTTTGCTTCCTTAAAAACCTCCTGATCAAACAAAATCTTAGTGATTGTAACTTGTCATTTTTATCTCCATAAGGTGCCGTGCATCAAGAATTTTCAACAAGAAAACTGATACATATAGTTTTGGGGTAGTTCTGCTTGAGCTAATAACTGGGCAACCAATAATAATTCCAGTAGAAGAGTACCATTGTCATATAATTCAATGGACTCATTCATTGATAGAAAGAGGCAATATCAAAAGAATAGTTGACCCAAAATTACAAGGTGAAGTCAACATCAATTCTACGTGGAAATTTGTGGAGATAGCAATATCCTGCGTTACACCAAATGCAACACAAAGACCTGATATGAGCTATGTACTCGCTGAGCTGAAGGAATCTTTGTCTTTAGAGATGACCTTAGAAGAGGATAGAAGCATGACAATGTTGCTGAATCAACAAGATTTGAGTCTTCCTAGTGTTAGATAGTAATATATGTTCAAAAATGTTTTAGTGTCCTAATGTCCACAAGAGCTTACCTAGTGTTACTTTCGTCCTGTTTATGTATTAATAATTTTCAGTATAATAAATTAAAAAATTATAGACATTTTTAAAAGGTTTTTTTAATGTTCAATTTTTAATTTTTAATTAATTATCTAAAATTTTAAGTATTAAACAATTCAATTTAAACTTATTTTTATTAATATTTTGTAAAAGTACGTACTTGAGCAAATAACTTAAGAATTAACTTCTAAAAGTTATATGATATCATTTTGTCTCTTTCTTTATTACGTAATTTTTAAAAATTATATCTTACTCTCTTTGTCCTTCTTTCTCTCGCCCTCTTTCTTTTATACTTTTAAGTTGAGAAAACTTTGTTCATTGAAAGAACCACTCAAATGGAAAAAGTAAATATCTAAAACTGAAAAAAAATATAATTAAATTTAATAATTTTATTTTAAAGATGAAACAACTATTTTAGTAAAGTGAAGAAATTCACTTGAAACACAAATGTTCAATGATGAGGCATTAATTTAGTCTCGTTGTGTAAGTAAATATCTATTTGAGGTAAGACACTTGTCGTTGTAAAATGAGACAACTCACGTGAGTGAGCAACTGGTTTAAGAAAATTATATCTTTAAAGTGAGGCAAATTTCCCAGCAACTAACTTAGAACAATGTAACTAATTTTCTAGTCGGAGTAAAGCAACCGCCTCAATCAAGTGAGGCAACTCACACAAAATGTAAATGTCTAAGAACAATATAAGTAAAATTAACTACACTTTTAAGAAAAAAGTTATCTAACAAGAGAGAGAAAAAGGGAGAAAGAAAGACAAAAAAAAAATGAAGGAAAAAAGAGAGTCAAAGAGAGGAAAAATAAAGAAAGAAAAAGACACGAGATAATAATAAGAGATATTATGCCAATAAATTTTATTTAAAATGATTCTATACAAACTAAGTAGTAATTATTTTTAAATATTATTAATAAAGTATTTTTAAAAAATCTAAATAATAAAATATTTTTAAAAAAGTAAAACTATTAAAAATTATATTTTATCCAATAGTAATTTCCCACACGTTTAAGACCTTATCGACTTTTCTTTTGGTGTATGCACAAATAATAAACTGAAAAATGACAAGAAAGACATGCCT
>JAOQMQ010000005.1:3109598-3135892 GCA_027563845.1 Erythroxylum subrotundum | reverse complement strand
GCTGTAATCCGTGGAAAGAAGGTAACTAGTTGTCAGATTATTCCTACAAGCTACGTGTCCATGTCGAAATTTCAGTATTAAGTTTGTGATACATATTCTTACCGTGCGGATCATCTAAGATCGATTTATATGAAATCATTACTATATACCAGATTCAGCATTAAAGGGAAACGCAATCTAAGATCCTTACTTATACATTTTTGGGTTTGATGTCATTAAGTTGGCAACCTAAAATCCCCTTTTACTATTCAAATAACAGGAAAGCATTGCAAATCACTTATTTTTTTTATCAACTAAAAGTTATTTCACATTTAGCTATGATTTTCTATTCCATTGATTCCTTGACGACAGAAAAGCAGAACACTTGGATGACAGGCTGTCTGTTTTGATGAAGTCTTATAGAGATGTGTCCCCTGTAGTTGGGTGTTTCAATAATATATATTGTGAGCTCCACTCCCTCTGTTGGAACCCCTTAGGACCTAATAATATAATCTTCTGATTTGCTTTATGATAATCATCCTTCGCCTTAGGCGCATACGATGTACCAAGGAGAGAACTATTGTCATTTGATTACGATACTGAACTTCTTTACCTTGATTGCTAGAAGACTGAAACTTGACTTAGAATTGACAGATACCATGAATTGACAGAAGTTCATATGTTAGCATAATTTAAGCTACTCCTTTGATTCATTCATCAGGGTGCCGGCGGCATCACCGTAAAGAAAACCGGTCAAGCTCTTGTTTTTGGTATATATGACGAACCGATGACTCCCGGACAGTGCAATATGATTGTTGAGAGGCTGGGCGACTACCTGACCGATCAGGGTCTGTAGGCTTGCTGCAACATTGAAGTTGCTATATGCTTATTATTGGTTTCGGCTTGCATTTGGCAGGGAACTGGCAATAGCTGTTTTGCTGGAAAATAACAGCATCAAGATAAGAGAGTGGTTTTGCTTTGTTTCTTTTTCTCTTCAGTCACAGGGTCAGCTTTTTTATTTGATTCCCTCCATTTCATGATTTTTCTGTATTAAGATTTCCCTTAAACACGCATTGCTGCGAATTACATGTCAAAAGTACAAACATATTGGATTTTATAAATACAAGAATGATAATTTTGTGTTTTGAAATTCTTGTATACCAAATAGAAGGGTTGCACAACTTCTCCAAATTCCGTAATTTTGCTGAACTGTTTCTTAATATTATTATTCTTGTTGTTGTTATTGCGGCTACTATGTGCTTACGAAACATGTGAGTATTTGTTCTCAACAACTGGACTTGGTGATGTGAAAATGTTAATTTCATTCCATTCCAAGGGGTTCCTAATTTTACAATACTAATTATAAATGTAAATATCAATTAAATATTAGTTTATTAACCTAAAATTTATAATAACTAAATGGTTATACTTTTAATTAAAAAAAATAAAAAACAAATAATCAATCATTAATTTGTTATTGTCCAGAATAATTATGAAATTCTAAAATTCTAAAATTGTAGTTTATTGAAATTATATATATTATTTAAACTAGAAATGTCAATTTATGTAAAAATTGACTATTGATTATATTTGTAATAAATTAAAATTTTAATATTAGATTACAGAATTAAGTAAATTTTGAGTTTGAAATAGAATATATTTTTAAACTTCAATTATTTCAAATATCAACACATCCGTTATATGCTGATATTATGTATTAATGAAATAAATAATCACTTTTTTAATATAATATAATTGCTCAAAAAAAACTCAAATTCCATAAAGCATAGGCCCCAACCCAACATTCAAATTAGGGCTTAGCCCATCTCAAGTAAATCTAAATTGAGTCGATTGGCGTCTGTCTCTACTTAAAACCCTAACCCTAACCCTAAGAACACTCGCACAGTATCTACACTATATAAGAGCAGCTGCCATACTCAAACAGCAGCTCCAGTTACAGTTTCGTCCTCCATTCTCTTTAATCAGCTTTTTAAACATCTGGGTGTTTATTCTTTTACTGAATTATACGTTTGTTTCAAAGATTAAGTAGAAGATCACGCAGGGATGGTGTGTATCGGCGATGTGCTATGAACAGTGCACTTAAATCCGAAAGAGTTCCCTGCTATACTAAATATCTGGGAAGATGGGCAGTTGTGATTCATCTTCCACCGTTGAATTCTTTCAACAATCATCTTCCCAACACTCCAAAAATAAGAACTTTTCTTGATCTCAGTTTTCATAAAGATTCTGTTTTTTCTTCTTTTTTTTTCTCGTGTTCTTCCCCAGAAGAAGAAGCACAACAAAGGGTTTAATCAGTAGGTTGATGTTTGAAATCATTAATTTTTTTTATGCGCAAAACTTGTATCAGAGCTTCAACTTTTGTTCTGCAGAGGTTTTGAGTACACAAATGCTCCAAAGATTGATTCTTTTTCTTTGATAATGGGCCTGCAAGATTTAGATGAAACTTAAAATTTGAAACCACTTAAAATTTGAAAATTTTAGGGTTAATCATTGCAATAAAAGTACAAATATAATGCTACATTAGAATCTTCAAAAAAAAAAAAAAAGGCTACATTAGATAAACACCAAATTAATACCAAATCTAAGTCAGTTGTGCCTTAATATACGAATCAGACCTTGTTTTATTACAGGACTTTGAATTGGATGTAACAAAGATGAGATCAAATTAATCTATTTTTGAAATTCCACATCTAGATGGTGATGGTCAGGTGTCAGTCAGCATATAAGAAAAAATGAACCATATGATCGACAAAGTTGAAAGTACATAGGTAGGTATGTGTACTCTTTACAAAATAATGCATGGAGGCCCAACTTAGATCAGTGCCTAAACCAATGGCACCACACAACATTGGTCCAGAAATTGGACCTAACACCAACCCACACCAGAACCGATTTCATAATAGAGCAATTTGACTTTTTGAGGAATACTACTACTACTACCTAGTCCCATTAAATACAGTATAATAATAAAGAGGTAGAAGTATTAAATCTTTTTAAATATTAGGGTTGGAGGGTATTTTTTATTTTTTTCAAATATTATTCCATCCAATAGTATAGATGATAAGACTTCTCATTTGCCTAATGAACAAACACTACTAAATGCTAAGTTCATTGGTTTCAAATTTTGCAAACATGCTCAGATTCATGGGTGTGTCTACATAGGATGCATATAATGACATATGTGTGCAAACAAGGAAGCAAAGTAGTAGTTAGATGTTAAGACACCACAGAAAATATGGTCACACTTGTAGCATAAAGATTGGTTTTGACCTAATCAAACATTGTACCATCCCCTTTTTTATCCAATTTTTTAAACTTTATGAGACTTGATGGGGTCCATTTGAAAGAAAATTGAAGAGTCTAAGTACATTGGTATAGGATAAGATTGGGAGGCTAAGGCCAACCCTAAATTGATGTGGTGGAGACTAACTTGCCCATCAAATTCCATTAATTTCATCATCTTATCACTTCTTTTTTTTAGGTGACCTATATTTCTCTAGTCAATTTCCTTTTCACATCACCATCTTCTTTTTTTTCTCGTGATGTTCTTATGAAAAATTGAAAACATTATTAGGTAAAAAGTCTATTCTAAATTATGATCCAAATTTGGGATATACCAAAAGAAAAGTAATAAAGATTATCTTTTACTTGTTGAAGATTAAGTGTCTGTTTGGATGAAATTTTGAGAGGTTAATAAGCACTTTTTTCTACCATAAAAGTCTTTTTTTTTAAATTAGTGTTTAACTGTAAAACAAAAAAACATTGCTTTAATAAATATGGCTTTTTTTGCAGCCAAAATACATTCAAATTTGGAGCTTCTCAAAAAAGTACTTTTTCATGTAGATTTTTCATATTAATTAATGAATCTATTTTTAGTCCCTTTTACTTTTATGTTTTACACATAATTCTCACAATACTAACAAATTCATCTTTTCGTTTATTATATATTTAACTATTTACTCAACTTAGATATTTATTTTGGGATTTATATAATATTATTTAGCTTTTTATATGTTTTAATATTTATTTTCGATGTTAGTTTACTTATGTTATATTCTATATAAAAGATTTGGTTAGATATATTTTCATTTACATTTCATATGGTTTAAAATTATATAATAATAAATATATTGTACTTTGCATATTGTTTAATATACTTTAAATAATATTTATATGTATAAATAATTTTTATTACAAAATAAAATATAATTAAAATTAAAAGTGTTTTTTTTATGTTGTCAAACAGTCTACTATTGTATGAAACTCTTTCAAAAAAGCTCTTTTTTAAATGACAGTCAAACAGTCAACTAGTTTCTTAGAAAAGATCTACAGAAAAAAGCTCTACTAAAAAAAAATTACTAGTATAAGCCCAATCAAATAGAGGCTAATTGCAAATCAACTACTTCTCTTGGAGGATGAGTTCATTTTGGGAGAGCAACAAGTCATGTTTTTCCTTCTCATTAAGACTAATATCCTTTTAGATAACAAAACAAATGCGTAGAATATCCACAATAAATAAAAGCATTATCTATGCAACTAATAATTAATTCCTCCTCCTAGTTAAAAATTGTTATTTGTAATAAATAAATAAATATTACTAAAATAAAATAAACAATAATGTAATATTAATGAATAAAATAATAACTAAGGGAATTCATTTAATATTTAAATATAATATATACATACATATCAGGATACATATCTTATATGGTTACAAATTATATAAGACTAATTTTTATTTTTTTGAGTGATGAGACACTCACGTTTCATGTTGTTGCATTATTGAGGGACATGAAATGTTGCGTATGAGAGTAGCTCAGCTCTTGAGGTCTAAAAGCTATGAAGATTGCTTGACCTAAACATATAAATCTTATGGTGATAAGGTTAACAAGAAGAGAGAGTTTTTCCTAATTATGTAGTTTTTTTGCAGTGTGTAGTGGAGCCCTTGGTTTTGCTCTTACCTAACTAATAAGGTGAGGCAGCCACCTGCTTGAACGTAATTAACATATCTAAATTAGTATTTTGTCTTGTTATTGTCTTTTACTTGTTAGGATATGCATCCAATTGTATAAACCAACTTGAATATTTTATCATTTGTAGGACCAAAAAAAAAAGTCTTCTTTGTGACTGATTTTAGTAAATAATTGTAGGAAATTAATTGATTGATATTATTAATATTTTAAAAATTAGACCAGAAGTTAAACCGGTAAGACAAGAAGATTAAAGTTTAAAAGGTTCAAATATGATTAAAAGAGAGTGTCCTCGTTTAAAAGTTTAAAGGTTGTTTGAAAAAAGAGATTATTAAATAAAAATTTATTTATTTATTTTGGTTTATAAGATCTTATTAAGTTATAAAAATTAACTGATTAATTAATAAATTGATAGATTTTTAACAAAAAAAAGTGTTATTAAAGTAAATTAAACTGAAAAGTTAAAAATTAGACCGAAAAATTATACTATTTAAAATTTTTATGATTGAACCGGTCATACCAGTTAGAATTTTTACTCACTAGATATTATATTCGATGCAATACAAATTAAATAAAAAAATTTGTTTGCTTTTACACTTATAAAACCAAATAACAAGACAAATTTTAGTAAATAATTGTAGGGAATTAATCGTAAAGAGGATTATCTTATATTTTTCGTGATTATTATAGTAATATCACTAACTAATTCAAGATTAATTTTACTTCCACACCTAGCTACTTTAGGTTGGGGGTTAGGTCTTGGGAGGAAGTTATAGACACATTTTCATACTTTGTATCTGGCGTACTTTACTTAATTTCCTCCGCGGTATTGGGTCAATTCAATACAAATTAAAGAAAAGAAAAAAGTAGAGTATGACTAGTCTTAACTATTAAGACAAATGAACCCATTTAATTTTTTATTTTTTTGTCAATTTTCTACATATGGAAGAACATGTTGACCCAAAATTGGCAACAACAAAAAAACATAGAATTTGTACTCCTATCTCTTCATTTTGATAAGGACTCAACAAGGATAGGTTCAAAAATTATAAAAGCTTATCCTTTCCTTGGACAGCAGAGAATTTTAAAGCAATTCAAAACCATAGGAGGAGATAATATCGAATCTGAGGATAAGGCAAATGAGAAAAATATGTCAAAGCTGAGTTATGAAAACGACCTCAACCCAGTATAGCATCCCAAGCTAGAATGCATGGATTCTCCATGCAATTGAAGCCAAGTGTCTCCATGTTATCATTCAATACTTGAAACAGGAATCATGTCAAAATTATCAACTTTATCTTTACTATTTAATCAAATTTTCTTCGTCTTGGTTTCTCGAGTCAAAACTGTGGGCAAGGTTTAAATAAATAAATAAGTGAATATTCCTTTATTTGGAGGAAAAACATGTATCACTGGCTGTTATGGATATAATTTCCTTAATGAGCTATCAACCTAATCCATGTAGGCTTTACAGGTGCAAGTTCATTATTGCATATATATAAAGAGATCTTTGAAGGAGACCTCCAGTTCATAAGTTTATGCAGTTCCATTTTCTGGGTCAGAGAAGATGCTCTTCAGGATAGGAGAAGGTGAAGGAGAAATGGTTGAAGCTCCAGAACACAAAGGGCATGCAAACCATGAGCAATGGATGATGATGCACGATAATGATGAAGAAACCTATAACGGACCATCTCCTGACAGTTCAACTACTAGCTTAGGTTCAACCTCTTCTTCAGACACGATAGATGATGCATCATCATCATCATCATCAAGTTTATGCTCTTCATCAAATTCTAATGGTCCCTTGTATGAATTGTCTGAGCTCATGTACAATCTACCCATCAAGTAAGTTACTGCTATAGATAACCTACTTTGTAAGAGAGTTAATCTTCTTCTGAGTTGTGTAGCCTGATTTCATCATATCTTAAACATTTTTGTATGATGCTTCTAAGAGCTTTTGGGACTATCATCTATAAGAGTTGATGGACCAAAAAAAAAAGAAAAAAGAAAAAGTAAAGGACAGAATCTAGACTAGACTTCGTTTTTGGGAACAAAGTTTCATGATCCTAGCTTCCTGTCTCTTGCTGTTTCTGCAGACTGAAAAAGAGTTTCTGATGTTTTTTGCAGAAGAGGACTTTCCAAGTACTATGAAGGCAAGTCTCAATCTTTCACATCTCTATCAAGAGTCACGAGTATTGAAGACCTTACCAAGAAGGAAACTCCCTACACAAGGAAAATGAAGGGGTCCAAGAGCTGTGCAAAAGGCTTAGAAGCATACAAACCCTACACTCTTCCTACGCATACCATATCAAAGGTCTCAAAAGGCTCTCTTCCATCTATGTCATTTCCTGCTAGAAGAGGCAGCTTCTTAAACAATAATAGACCTCCAATTCCTGTGCAAAAGAAGTTCTGATCACAAAGTTTTGTTGGAAGGAATGATGTAAAACCATATTCTTTTTTTCGAGTGTGTAGATAATAGTAATATATAAGAGAGTTTTTCTTTTACATTGCAGATAGTGGTAATAAGAAGCTTCATTTGATGCAGATCATCCTTCAAATTTTGCTTATTCAACAACATGGAAATAATGTTGGATCTTTTTCTTTTCTTCAACATTCACCTTTCTTTACACTAGAATTCAAGAATTATAGCTCTAGGATCAATCATATGAAAGAAAAAGGGACAAGGATCATATGCAAATCTTAAATCTTTTTATATTTCTTAACATTATCTTAGAAGTTTTTTTATATCATTCAAGTGGTAAGTTTTTCATATTCATTTTAAATCAATTCTATAAAATTTGCACATATTAAAGTAACTTTAAAAAGTTTTAGAATTTATAAAAGAGTTTATTATTTTTCAATTGACTTCCTAGGTTTTATCTAAAAATATGTATAAATTTAGATATTTAATTATTTAAAATTTATTATAAACTATCAAATTAAATATGCAAGTAAAATGATTGTATAATTATCCTCAAGGAATTAATTGTAACTTTTTAAAAAGTTTTATAAAAAATAGAAATTGTAGTATAATTATCTTAAAAGAGGAAGAAAAATTGATCGCATCAAATTATATTACATATCAGTCTAATTACTAAAACAAAAATAGTTAACAGGACCAACTATATAGTTAACAGCTAGTAGATTTTTTTTTTTTCAAAATATATTTTGAAATTACTATTCTTTAAAACCCACTAATCTTCAACCAAATAACTTTCCTAGTTAGTAACACATTAAAAGAACACTGTTGTTGATGAAAATAACAAGCAACCACACAAACAATGGTTGCATTCCTTGATGCATGAATAATTTTATCAACTTGGCATCTAGGGTATCTAGGGTTTGACTACCAAATTAGAAATTATGCTTCTTCAAGGATATAGACCCCCTTGAATGCTTTATCTGCATTTTCCAATCACTATCTACTAGAGCAAGTGACGTATTATAGTGTTTGAAGTACATATGTTGGGAATGAAAAATGTTTAAATGAGTTGTATACCACTCCATTCAACAAGAATCATGTAAGATTATGTTCGAAAGCCAAGATCAAGTAATGTGGGACACAGGTTCAAGAGCACAGGCAAAACAAAAGGAACAAACAAAAGTTCAGTCAGAAAGATATGGACAAGATGTTGATGATCAACAATTCAATTCTTATAAGAATCAATTCCTACCGTGGTAAATAATTCGAGGAAATAAAGATATTATGTTCTTGATGATAAAGAGTAGAGAGATTCAGATTTCTAATCTTACAATAGTCAATTCCTAAGTCATAGATACAGATTAATTTAGCCGAGACTACTTTTCAGTTGAATGAGCTGGTTCAATCAAATGAAACACCAGAGAGCTGTTTCATATGCAGCAGAAGATCAAGTAGAAAATCATAGACACGATAATGCTTCATGGAGAAAGAACTCGGTTGCGGATTCGGGTCGATCGTCTAACCGGAGTTGTTACTACATTCTTTACAGCTTCTCCATCTTCTTCCTCCTAGAAAACAAAAGACACCAGGAAACAAACATGTGTTAGCCTTTGATAAAAGCTAGCAAACTTAAATCTCAATCAACAGTCTTAAACCCTGCCTTTAGACAATGAAGAGTATGAAACTTGTATAGAACTAATCCTATTCCTACTAATTCTTGATGTTTTATCTGATGCAATTAACCTACCAATGTTCATATTCAAAGACAATTTCATTGAAGACATAAACAACACAAGCATTCCTCGAAGATAAATGAACTGCATCACAGTTTTCTAAATGAGAAAAAGACCACATGATTCCTGCATACCTGTTTCTTCACTATTTTATTCTTGTTAGTGATTCTTCCATGTGAAGGTGACTGTGTGGTTGAGATCTCTGAAAAATCTTTCAGGTCATGAACTGGAACCAACTGTTGAGCCGTACTACCCATTTGCTTCTCCGAAGAGACAGAATAGCTGCTCACTTCACTCTCAATCATTCTGCTTTTCATTGGATGGCTCCATAGGGTGCTGCTCATTTCTTCCACCTCAAATTCACCTAGCAACTGAACTGAGGGTGCACGGACTTGGGACATCTCTTTAGAATCTTCTTCCATTGAATTGATCAATGACCTTGAAATTGGGATTGATAAAGGATGCTCATTCTGTCGATGTTCTTCTTTAACATGCTCTGAAAGTGAAATGCCTTTCTCTGACATCACTGGCTCAAGAACTGGAGTGGCTTCATCATCCACAGCATATCTCTTCCTCTTGAAATGGAAAACCAACAAAGCCAACAATGGAATTATTGAACACAATATCGAAAACCCAATAACAGCTTTTGTAAGCCGTTTCTCCTGACTCCCTTCAGCTTCATCAATTTGAAGCTCGTAGTCTTTATATTCATTGGTGATATTGCCTGTTGCAGGCAACTCATCATCAATCATTTCTTCCTGCAATGGCTCACTTGCAACCTCATTTTCACTTTCGTGAGTATCAGTAAAACTGGATCCCAGAACTTCGCTAATAACTCCATCAACCATGAATGGTGTTTCAAAGGCTTGAACAGCTTGTGTCACTGGAAATTCCGATTCCAGTTCACACATATCAGCAATTTTTTCTGTTTTCTCCATTCCAAGAATGGTGGCTCCACTTTCTTCAAATTGCTCTGTGATATCACCTAGATTATCACCTACTTCCCCATCTTCATGTTCTATAATCTCCTGAGAAACAATTCCTCTACATACAACACTTCCTTCAAATTCATCTATTCCTGTCATTTCATGCAACTTGCCACTATTATCTATTCCCCCCACCATAACATTTTCCATCGCATCTTCTTCCCTATTTCCTTCATGATCTGCATAAACCAGAAATTTTCCTTCTCTTCCATTGAAGAAGTAATCTGAAACCTCAAGGTCTTTCACAAATCCATGTGCATGATCATGAACCACGTGGTAACCATCCTTGAAACCAGAAACTACTCGTACAACTCGTGAAGGTGTAGGAGAATTCATTGAAGAAATGTATGAAGTGGACATCACAAAAACAGCCACCATAAGGAAAAATTTTAGTACCCCTTTGAAATTCCAACCTTTCTCAATCTCAACATCGTCAAACTCGTCGTCGCTACCATCACTGTCTCCACTTTCTTCACTCACTTCTTCTTCTGGATAACTATTATCCAAAGAACCACAATAACTGCTCACATTTCCATAAACATTAATGCTTTCTTTGGACTCAAATGAACCGATTTCACCATGAATTACACGTTCATTAGCTTCTTCCAATTCATCTTCCTTTTGAACGAAAATCTCCCGTCGCCTGTTAGGCTTATAGCGGAGGAATCTAGGTCTTGGACAAAGATACTTATTTGTCAATGGGTCATAAGGCCCCGATGACATGTCATCAACTAGAGCATTTTCATCATCTTCACCAAATTCAGCACTCAAACTGGTCCTTGTGTCCACATCTGGGCTCTCTTGATGATGCGTTTCATGGGACTCGTTCCTTTCGGCCAAAATGTTCTTCCTTGGAGGATTGGCTTTTGAAGCTGCAGAAATGGCTATCGTCAACTATCAGTATACACTAAAACAAAAAAGCAACCTTCTCTGTAAATTATGAGAATTCAATCGTTGTTTGCTTGAACAAATAAAACTTGAAGAACCTTCTTACTAGATTCTGATCTTAAGCTCTAATCATTGTTTGCTCGAACAACTAAATAAAATCTAAGGAACCCTTTCACTAGACTGTGATCTTACTCTTCTTTCCCGAAAAAGTTATCGTCTTTATTGAAGATTAAGCAAGAAAACCTAAGAATCAAACCAAAGAATTACCTTTTGGTACTGAAAGCGAAGAAGCTTTGACCAGTGGCGGCGATGATGAACCCAATTTACTAGACCACTCCATTTCGTCACTTCGAGTAGACAAGCTCTACACAGGCAAAATTTCCCTGATAATCGCTTTCTTTTTCCGCTCCTTGTGCGTGTTTGGAAGGCCAAAATGAGTAAACGAACGAAGTGACCGTTGGGATACTCATTTCTCAGATTTAAATTACAGGCGGCCCTTTCGACCGTTGGAGTACCAAGCATGTAACGGTCATATTCAGGAACCGGTCCTTTTTTCAACTGTTGAGAACACGCCATCATTTTCTTCATCTCCCATTTGGTGTTTTATTTTAGTCACCTTGTACTCAATCTTAGGTGTCATTCAAAACCTTGTGAAGGATCAGGATAATAGATTAATAGATTACATTTACACTATTAATAATTAAGATTATATAAAAATGATCAGGTTCAGTTCAGCTAAAACCAAACTTAAGAATCTAATTAAATTTGATTTGAATCTCAACTCAAAATAAGATCAAAATATTCTCGTACATATTACCTCAAATGTATTTCTATACATATATTTTTGGATTGGATTCATATTAATAAATCTTAAATTTTTTTCTAGTAAATTGATTTGAGCTTTTTGTGTATATCAAAAGTACTTATCTGGTCTTGATTAAGTTGGATTTTAATATATCAAATCTTTTTCAAAAATACATTAAAAAATACTAAACTTTTTGTCACATTTCAATTTAAGTTCAATTTTGTAACAAAGTGATTTATGACATTTTAAAATGTAAGATCAAAACTATGAAATTATAAATTTTAACTTTAAAAAGTGTTAAATTACATAAAGGTCTACCCTATCTAACCACATTTCACAATCAAATTATATTATTAGAACCAAAAAATAAATGAGTATTCAAATATACAAAATTAGAACAAATCTTAATGTTAAACCAATTTGTTTTATGTATTTGTGTTAAATCTTGTAAGATTGGGTCCAAATAAATTGAATACATACAAGCCTAAATGAGGTTACATCCTAAAGTTAATTGGTGATAGGAAAAGTAATTCACTAGGCTTATAAGCATGTTCAAGGTCATATATCATTTCCATGTGGGACAAACTCCCACTTATATTTCAACATGCTCTCCTCACATGTGGGCTAATTTAAGGCCCAATACGTGACACAGCCTATCGTGTCGAAGTGGTGACGACTAACTCAAGAGCAACTTGCTCTAATACTTTGTTAAATTTTGTAAGATTCGGCCCAAATAAACTGAGTACGTACAAAAACAAATGAGGTTCCACCTTAAAGCTAATTAGTAATAAGAAGAGTAACTCACTAGGCTTATATGCATGTTCAAGGTCATGTAGTTTTTTCATGTGGGACAAACTCCTACTTATATTTTAACAATTTGTCTCTTGTGTTTTTCAGAAAGGGAATAATTAATCTATACTGCCCTCTTCATATTGGGTGGTCCAAACATGCTAATCACTAAACTTATCATATAATAATAAGGATACCAAATGTTAGATTGAAAACTAAGTTGGAACACGAAGGACAAGGAGTGTGTTAGGGTAGTGATTAAAGAATAGTGTAAAGCTCTAGTTTGTGCTTAGCACGTGAGAAGCCAACCTTAGCTTAGCTAATAAACCTTAATTCACCCCATCTTTGGTGTGTTGTTTCTCTGAGAATTCCAATAATGTCTCATCCTCTCCATGCTCAAGGCCACTTTCCAAGATGGGTCAAATAGTTTCTTTTTGAAAATTTTCCTTCCAAACAAACATAGTAATTGCATTGGATTAGTGTTAATTACAAGAAATGGGAAATTGCAATAGTGATTAATGTAGGATTTGACCAACAAATTACACTTTCAAACCATGTTTTTAAGCAAATCCACACACACCCTTTTCTTAAAAAAACCAAAGTTTCAAACTCCAACGCACAGCAACTATAGTTAGATTTCCACTAGCCAAAGGAAGATAGATAAGGTTAAGTAACATGGAGGCCTTAATCATACATTTAAAAATTAATTAAAATAAGTGTATAGTTCATGTTTTATACTTTTAAGTAGGATTAAGGTGACGAAAGCATTGTCAGTTAATCAAATTAATTATAATTCCGTCGTCTCGGAAGAATATATTTATAATAACAATTGTTCGGGAAAATAAATTAGTCATGTTTGGATCTTAAGAGACATTAATTTTTTTAATCTTGTTTAGTGATTAGCAACGTCTCTTTTCATACGTCCACATTAGAGTTGGCCTCTCTTGTCATTTGAAATTTTGAATCGTACAAGTATCGATTAAATTAATTTAATCGTTGAGAGCATAAAATACAAAATAAACTAATACAGGATTAAGAAAATATTTAGCATAATACAACACAAACAACATTCCTTACATTGGCTGTATAGGGTCAGGACTCCATTGTGATTACAAGTACAGAAGAAGGGCAATGTTGGGATCGTAAAATTTTGTCCGAGACATAACTCAGGACCTTATCCTCACGACCTACGAAGTGCCCATGCTGATGATGTATTGAGTACGCAACAGGAATTCGTTGTTACCTAAACTGCCCCTCAATCATTACACTTTTTACCACTCCAGAGTTCGATTTAGATAGCTATGGACGCCATGTGAGGAACAGGCAGAGGAGCAAGAGGATGAGATGACGATGATGATGCTCCAAAAGGGTCACAGCTTTTGAGGGAGAGATTCCCTAAAACACCCCAAAAGCCATGTCAATCAAATCAAACTCCAATCATTGATGATAAGAAACTTAAGATCCAAACTACCAACTATAGCCTTCCCTCCATTGTTGTTTTAGTTCAAATTCACACGTGTGGAACTTATTTTTCTTACATGATATGCTCATTTGATTGTCACCTTTGGAATCGTAGAAAAAATGATAAGAAAGTTAAGTAAGACTTTTCTAAATTTTATGTATCAGTAAGATTTATTTCTGTTTTATTAAGAGTTTATTTAAAATATTTAAGACATTAATCTAAATAACAATTTATTAAATTTGAAGGAATTATAGTTATGTGATGTTTTTGTCCAATTTCTTTTTACTGTTTTTAAGAAACCATTGAAGCTTTCACCTGCAAGATGGCAACTACTACCTAGATGGCTCAAGAATTAGGAAATGGATCTTAGTTAACATTGATGTGCAAATGAAAAGGCTTTGATTTGGTTGGTAAAACATGATTAATCAGGGGTGTAGGAAAAATAATTTACACCAAAGAAAGTAAGAAAACTCTTATGGAGAATCATCATCGAGGAGGTAGTCTCACAATCATTCCATTCAAACCCCACTTTCCATGGAAGATCTTAAAGCTTTTAGAAACACAATTCTTCATCAACTTGGGAACATGAGCGTTGCATTCTAATACTGCTGATGCTGCTCCTTGATGCCATAATTTCATCCAGTGAAAGCCTCTTCTTTGGCCCTGGTTCTGGCCTTTGCTTTGGGGCACTGTAAGACCTCAATTTAGCCTTGAAGGATTGTGTGTTTGCCATGTAGTTAGGGAAGCCTGAGTAAGGCCTGAAATAGCTGTCCCCACAGACACTCTTTATCGGCGTAATGGGAGCGTAAGATCGGGTAGAATTCAAAATTCTAGGGGTGCTTTGTGCGGTAGAGAACCTACATTCATCGCTGGCGAAATGCCAGTCAAAATCTTGGTGGTTTTTGCAATCGGGTATGGAGATTCGAGCAGGAACTGGACATGGAAGAGGTGATGACATTCCATGGTAAGGAACATCTTCACCGCATTCTGATAATGCAGTTGTGAATCTACGAGATCTTGATCTCGGCTTGTATGTGTCAATTTCGACTATTTTTGGGCTATCATCAAATGCAGACATTTCATAAGATGCAGATAGCCTCTTGCTGCTGTGTAGGTCGCTTCTTGCATCATCAAATCTTTCCTGAAAACCACAAGAACAGCACGGCTATTGGCTAAGAACCACATTACATACATGAAAAAACAAACCATTTACAAGAATCAATTTCGGTTTCTTACCACAGATCTTCGATGTCGGTTTTCGGATTGAAATCTACTTTCGCTGCAAATGGATCGACGAGCTCGTTGGGATCGAACTGCATTTTGAGCCCTTATAAGAGCTTGCATACTATGAAGAGTTGCAGTAGCCCGTTTTCGAACTAAATAGCCTCTAACTAGTGCCTGTATTTTAACAAGCCCTTTCAATGCTCGAAGAGCCTTTCGAGCCTGAGATAGTTAAACAAAATCAAACCAATTAGAACCACGACCACGAGGCCTAATAGCACATCAAAATACACATCACTGTTATATCTGCAGAACAAAAAGTTACAGGTAATGAAACCTTGTTGAGGATGTAACAGACAAGTAACAACTAAGCCTACTTCAAAAGGGCAGTTTCAAATTCAAATTTTCAGACAGGAGAAGGAACCAAATCATTGGATAAGTCAGGAGCAAAGTTGAAAAATATGTAAACCTAACATTGACCATCTAGAAATCATTCCAACTGTTGAAGATGTTCCTCTTTATCACATGGCAGCAGACGTTTAAAAGTGAGATTTTTTAGAAAGGAGAAGCACTTCCAAAGATCAAGTGCAAAACACCGTCAAAAGTAACAAAACCCAACACTGTTCCATTTTACTTTGCCTTTGTAGCTTTTGATGACAGACCGCAAAAGTAGGGACTAAGAGAGACATATGTTCACCACTGCAACTGTTGTCTCAAGAAACAGAGCAAAACTGGCAAATCTGGAAACAACTTTTATTTGCAACAAGAAAAAAGCACATGAATCTAAGAAACAAAAGAGAAGAATCTGTCGAATGTTCTTAATTAGCGTAAACAATAGTATTTATAGATCAAAGCAAAATTTAAACTTTTAACGTACCAGATAACCTCTAAACACTGTTTGAATTTTGACAGCAGCCAACCTCTCCCGCCCTCCACCCAACAATGCCCCCCTGCCCTGAGTAGTTAACTTCACGACCGCCACTGCAGCCCGCGCAGCGGCCATCGCCGCATCGGCTGCCGCAGCTGTGGCGGCGGCAACCGCAATGGCATGATTGCTCTGCTCCTTTTCTGACTCGGAAGCATAGGATCTGAGCCAGTCAGCATCTTTTTTGGCCGGAAGATTCAACGGAATCTTTTGAATTGGATTACTATCCCTCATTGATTTGCCAAAGCTCCACCTTTTGTTCTCTTTTCTATCACTTGACACTGAGCTTGAAGTTTCGATTTTCTTTTTCTCTTTCTCCTTATCACTTTTCATCCCCAACAAGCCCTTAAACCATCTTGTAGCTTTGCCCATTTCTATCAATCAATATATCTACAACTTCAAACTAGAGATAAAAACTAGAGCACCAACAGTTCTTAAAACAGGAAGAATATATCAAGATCAACTCATTATATATACTATGGTGTTTAACAAGCTTTTCAAAGTGGAAGCTTATTGCACTCTACAATTATGAAGTGGGAAAACAAGATAAAGCAACAATGTGAAGCACTAAATCAGAGAAGCAAACTGCCTTTTTACTCTGTTTTGAAGTACTAAAACCTGAACAGAGCAAGCAAAAGATCTCAAAGAACTAGTTTCGGGAGATAGAGAGAGGGAATGCAAGCAAACAAAATGTTTGTTTCAAAAAACTGGAAACAAGAAACCGAAGTGTAGGTTTATAGAGAAAGAGGGACTGCAAGATCTTCAGAATCCTTACAGGTTGCAAGCAGAGAAGTGAAGTGACCAGAGCGGTGTAAGCATCAAAAACCTTAAAAAAATTTGGATAAAGATCAGTTTTTTTTTTCTTTCATGAAAGGAAAACCTGACACAACCTCGTGAAGAACTGCATTACAGTACAAAAAGATGTCACAGAAAGACACAGACGGTATAGTTGAAGGAAGAACCAATTTAAATATGAGATTCAAAAGAATTCACCATGCATACACAAACAAGAATCAGAAGACAAAAAATTCATAACATGTGAAAATTTCGATAATGAAAAGTAGAAACATAAAATATGAAAGCAACCCACCGCCTCAAATTTAAAAGGAGCGCCGAATTTAGCTTACCTTAAAAAAGAAAAAACAACACTATCTTGAAAATTTTCTCACCCTTTCACTAGAAAATTTGCACTCTCTTTTTCTCTGACTGGCACAGTCACACACACTTTCTTTCTGGAGCAACGTGTACTGTATATACCCACTGAGACCGTCCGTGTATTTATTAAATTTCATACACTCAAGTCTTTGCAAACTCTTTGAGTATATCTCTGCTTCTCTCTTGGATTCTAAGACCAAAATGAACCCAAGAACACTCTTTCTCTCTGCCCACTAAAAGTACTGGAAGAAGGCATTTAAGGCTAAAAACAATGCTGGTAAAGTTTGGTGCTTTTTATAGCTTCTCTTTGTCCCAAAGAATAAGCCAAAAAGAAAAGGCTGAGACTTATCTTTCTCTGATGATGGGGTTAGAGAAGATTTGTGACTCAGTGTCCATATATGCTCGTTGATTCCGCAGAGGAAATCTTTCAGTTTTTGGAGATTCAAATCAGAAAGGATCCTTTCTCAATGTGGCTTTGACTGTGGACAATTTGAATCCTTTCTGGTAAATAAAAGACAATGATGGTCATTAAGAAGAGAGAGACGGAGAGAGACAAGGCATTAAAAGAAGAAAAGATAGCATTTTTAAAGGCAATCAATTCCATTGTTCTTGGGATATTGAATCTGTAGAGACTACTGTTAAAATTTCCCGTCAATTCATTTCAATTTTGAACCATGGCAGGAGCAGAAAATTCAACAACTTGGCATGGCTTCTCTTTTGAAACCATACATTAACTCACCTTCTTCCAACTTGATGGCTACTGCGGTACTGCCAGAACATAAACAGTACATTTCTTTTTCTGGTACAAAATTTAATTCATGAACATGGAGTACAAGTTACTCTAGCGTCTAAATTTAAGGATCTTGAATGATATATGAGTAATATATATGTGCAGCCCTGCTATATTTTTCAGGTAAATTTTTTGTACTTGAATATAAATTTAGATAGAAAATATATATAAAAAATATATGCAATTCTTTGACTCCAGCTTGCAAGCAGGTCAACTGGTTCCCTAGGCAAAGAGAAATTATCTATTGAGCAGGCCCGTCCTACGCTCTTGGGTCCAAGCTCCTCCATTAGGCCGAACCAATGGCTTTAGTTTGTAAATCCATATTTGAAATAGACTTAACACAATGTTTGGTTCACTTGCTAAAATATATAGCGAATAGAATAAATAAATAATAGAATATATTAGGTACTATTGAGTTTAGTTTATTATTATTATAATTGTTATTGTTATTGTTGTAGTTGTTATAACAAAGTAATTATGTGGATTCTTTAAGGAAATTTTTGTCCAACATGTTCTCCATTTTATTCCCAACCACTTGAAATAGATAAAGACGGGGTGATAAGTTTACTTATTCTTCAAACTAAAGGAATAAAGTAAATCTTTAGATTATATATTTTGTATGTTTTCTTCGATCAAAAAAGGAAATAATTTATCATTAACAATAGATCAGGAATGAAATAGTAATTCCAGTCAACCAAACACCGTGTAAGGATAATGTTTTAGAAATTGGTACGAGAGTTAAATTAGTAAAATAAGAGATATAATATTTAACCAATATTAAACCATTAACAAATCAGTCAAAAATTAAATAAAAGTAAAGATTTTGAAATATGATTAAAGAAAATTTTCCTTATTGATCAAAAATTTTGAAACTTATTTAAAATATTTATTTAAAAAATCAATTGATTTATTTTGATTTTAAAAACTAATTAGTTTACAAAAATTGTCTAACTAATTAATAAATTAATCAGTTGTTAAAAAAAGGGTTATTAGATTAAATTAAACCAAAAAATTAAAGGCTGAATTAGAAAGTTGGTCAGTTCAAGATTTTCACTGTCAAAACAACATAATCAGTTTGGTTTTTAAATCATTGATTAGGAAAAGCAAATAATTTCATGCATTTCTAAATAACTCTTATGCTCTCTTTCAATGAACAAATTGCTTATGATCTAATAAAAGGATAGTGTTGTATTGTAATAGGTGTCGACCATGTTTGGTTGGCCATGTTCTATGGAGCAAAGTGTCGCCCTATTAAATAAGTTCATAGTCATTGACTAATAGTGATAGAGATGATGATACTTTGTTTGACGTGCAATATTACCAAAAAGAATAAGATCAGGATTGTAATGGTGAGGGACAAATTAAAGGTAGTTAATATTATAGACAAATTAAGAGAGACAAGACTTGGATGGTTTGGTAATGTTAAGAGGAGACATCCAAACGTTTCGATGAGAAGATGCAAAATGATCATATTTAGCGATTATAAAAGAAAAATATGGAGGCTTAAGAAGAATTAGGAGAAAGTAAAAAAAAAAATGATATGACAATGTTGTAACTTATCAAGAACATGATTCACAATCGAAAACTTTGATGTATTAGGATTCAGATCAAGAATCCTCCGTAAAGAGAACCTGATAGTCCTCTTAATCCTTTAACTCTTATCTTTACTTATCTTATCTTCGTCGTCACCACCACCACCTCTACTACTACCACCAATAATAATAATATTATTATTTATTTTCTTCTTCTTATTATTATTATATTTATGATTATCCATGTTATTATGATTATTAGTATTAGATATATACATACATACATACACACACACACACACACACATATATATATATTATTCCATATATCATTATTATTTGTATTTATTTATTTTTCTATTTTTTTAAAATAATTTTAAAACCATTTGTTTTTATTTGTTTTTATTATCATTTTATTTAGTATTTTTCATTACTACTATTTCTTTATTATTTATTCTTTATGTATATATGTTTTCCCCCCTTCTGGCTTCATATGGGTCATCTAGAAACAGATTCTCAATTAGTTAAGAGTAAGACTCCGTATTATTACACCTTCTCAAATCTCGCGCCTCAACGAGATGTATACTGAGTATTGTTATTATTGTATTGTAATATGCGTGAATCCACTTGTTCAACTAATGTATTGAGCATTTGAGTTTATTTACTAGGAAGATATATTATTGAAAATTTATAAGTAGATTTGTTCTATATTGAAAATTCTAATCCTTAGATTTATAATTTAATTTTTTAATTTCAGGCCCATATATGATTTTTAATGCATATTTTAATTTATAAAATTTAGCATGTTATTAAAATTCCAAATTTCTCTCGTCGTCTTTGATTTTTTTTAAATGATTTAAGACGTGATGTGTTTTCTCTCCTCGTCATGAAAACATTTTTTTAAAGTATTTTAAATATACTATATGCCTTATATATTAAATAGATAAATAAAACAAAAATAGAAAATCCATAAAAAGGTGAAAAGTCTAATTTTCTTTATACGATCCAGTCAATGTCTATATGATCTCATGTAGGCTTGCTCCCTAAGGCAATGCTGACTGATACTTCTGAAAGTCTACTCGGTCAGGCTTCCTTTGAATTAATACTTCTTCATTACTCCTTTAAAATTTAATTCTAAGTCATTAATTTATTCAATAAATTATTGATAAATATAATTGAATTCGACACTTTTTATTAAACTGTAATTTATCAAATATTTTATTAATAAATTTAATTTTAGATTATTATATAGACCCCAATTTTTGAAACGTCGTAGATACAAATAATTATACCTATAATTAGAATCGTTCTAATTTTGTATTGTTTAAATTTTCAATTCGATTTATTATAATAATAATTTTTATTACAAATTAATTGGTTTATTAAGTAATCTAGTTTTTATAAACTATAATAAATTAGTTATTTTTTTTTGAGAGCCGGCTTATTTCCGTTCTGACTTCTTTAATAAAAAAATAATTTTCTTATTCAATTTTATTTGAAGTTTTTTAAATTTTATTCTATATCAATTTTATCGCAGTCTAATATATGTTAAATTTTTAATTTTTAATAGTTTAATTTGCTGTCTAATTTTTTAGATATTATTATTAAAACAAATTTTCATAATTTTTTAATGCCAAATTTCAGTTTTTACTCGAGATTAACATCGTTATTAAAACAGAGAAGAAGAAGAATAATTGTAGCATCTGATTCTATAGTCTCTAGCGGTGCACATTCAGACAGCTGACACCAACTTGTACAAAATGTCGGCTCCAGCAGCTTTTAAACATGCGTGTATTCACATGTAAAGCCATTGCTTCACACGACTTTATGTTGGTTAGACTGTTAGAGTAAGGGCGGTCAACACGTTTTGATTGATTCTCGACTTTATTAATTATAATTCATTAAATATTATTTTCAAAATAATTTTAAATTTATAACAAATTCAATTTATTTAAGTCATTTAAATGGAATTAATATAATTTTTCTAAATTTAAGTTTAATTTGGAATATAAAATTAATCCAATTTTATTTAATTTTAATAATTTTTTATTAAGAGTGGTCATTTAAATTTAATATTTTCTTTTTTTCCTTAAAACATGGTACCATCATAAGAATTAAGGAGAATGATACTTAAATTAAAATTAAAAATCATCAAATATTATTTTTGCATAGAATGTGTCACTTTGATCCTTACTTTATATTTATCATTTTTTTCATATATTGATTTTATTGGAAATTACAATTAATAAACCCAATGTTTTAAAAGTTGAATCACAAGTTAAATAAATAATACAAGATTTTAAGGTTTAAAAAGTTCAATCGGTATTGAATTGTTATAAAACCGACTGAAAATTGAATAAAATTAAATAATTTAAAATATGATTAAAAAAGATTGCTCTGACCCGTCGAATAATTTGAAGTATAATTAAAAAGTACTCAAAATTAGTTGATTTATTTTAACTTATAAAAATTTATTAATTAATAAAGATTGATTGATTAATTAATTAATTGATCAGTTTTTAAAAACAAGAGTTGTTAAAATAAATCAAACATAAAAATTAAAATTTAAACCAAAAAAATAAATAATTCAATATTTTTATGATTAAATCGATTTGATCTGTTGAATTTTTACCGAATAAATCAAATAGTTTTTGTGGGTTCCTATCATTCAACAACTTTCTTAACGAATCAATTGATTAATTATTTTATTATAGCTTCTTAATTTTTTACACATCTTTGATTAACAATTTCTAAATTAATTATTCGGATAAAACTATAAATTTACATCATTACTTGGAATATACGTTATATAATCATAATTCCATATATGGAAACGAGCATGTATCTTAACTTCCAAGTCATTTTAGTAATTAGTGTGGGAGTGATAATAGCATGCGAAAACAAAGCTTAAACACATCCTAACCTTTCTAAATTCTGGTTTTGTGTTAAAAGATGATTTTTCGCAAGTGATTAAGAGTTAAGTGAATGAGAATTCACTTGATTTCATGGTTATTTTAGATATAAATATTTATTTTTAATAATAGAAAATCAAATAATTGTTAGTTTTTCAAGTGTGTACTTAAAATTTTTATTTAATAATTCAAATTATCTATTTCAAAACACTTACTAATAACAACAATTCAGTAAAAATTTTACTAACATACAAAATCTCGAAGATTTAGCTTCTGTTTAGTTGGACTTATACCAGTAAAATTTTTGTTAGTAAAGCTTTTTTCTGTATATCTTTTATGAAAAGAATTTTTTAAAGAACTCAGTTGATTGTTTGACTGTCATTTAAAAAAGAACTTTTTTGAAAGAACTTCATTCAGTAGACTGTTTGACAACATAAAAATAAAAAGTAAATTAATTTTAACTATATTTTATTTTGTAATAAAAATTATTTATGCATATAAATATTATTTAAAGTATATTAAACAATATGCAAGAAATTAGAGAAGATGAATTTGCAAGATAAACGTGAAGATGAATTTGTGGATATTGTGAGAATTATGTGTAAAACATAAGAATAAAATGGACTAAAAAATAGACTCATTAATTAATCTGAAATTCTACTCGATAAAGTCACCTGAGAGACTTTTTGAGAAGCTCCAAATTTGAGCTTCTTAAAAAGTTATATTTTGGCCGTAAAAAAAGCTATATCTATTTAAAAAATATTTTTTATTTTACATTCAAAAATTTATTTTTTTAAAAAGCTTTTGTGATAAAGAAAATTGTTTATTGATTTCCAAAAACTCATTTAATAGTACACAACTTTACTCCTGTTTCAAATAACTTAATATATAAAATAATAATTCAAATGATAAACTGTTTATACAATTATTTGAATCTGTATTGAACAAATGACTCATTGCCTATAAATTATGTGTTGAATTGGAGACAATTTAATCGTCTAGTGAAGACAAAAGAGGAAACCTATAAAGATTCCTAATCTAAAATGGACATATAAATCCTTTTTCGGGGCAACGAAAGGCTCACAATCATAAAAGCAAATTTGTTGAATTTGCATTCTGGTCCCTTCTATCCGGGTAAATGTTTTAGAGCCCCAAATTCCTAAAACACTACAAGATCGCCACAGGTGCAATAAAGTATCACTCGAGAAAAATCAGCCCCCCAGTCTCCCACCAGGACCCTCTTTCTCTAGATACACCCCACGCACCTCGCTCTTTATCTCTCTTCTCTCTCTCGCTAGTTTTTTTCCTTTTTTTTTTTTAATCTTTAATTTAAGTTTTCCCGATTCAATTCGGGTTTGTACTATTTGTTTTTGGGGTTTAATTGGATTTCGGATCTGTTGTCTTCTTTTTTTTTTGGCGTGTTTTTTTCTTTGATTTCTAGGGTTAGCTAAATCATTGATCTCCTTGCTCATTGCCGCGTTTTCTCAGGAAAAGTTTCGCACTTTTTGTTTGTTCTGTTCAATTGGAAATTTGGGTCGTTTTTTGTTTCTGACTTAAGGGGTTTTAGATTGACCTTGTCGCCCGAACTCTCGAGTTTTTCGTTTGTCGTGCTCTGAACATCGGATTTGGGTTTTGGTTTTGTCGATTGGCGTCTTGGAGTTCTGTGATTTGTTTCCTTTAATGGCTACCGAGATTGTGAGTCCAGAGGGATTGAGTGGATCAGCGCCACCGCCGAAGCAATTTGGCGTTACGAAGCCGATATCGGTGGCGGGGCCCACAGAGGTTGATGCTCAGAGGAGCCGTGAATTGGCAAAGGTACTTAGGGTTTGTTTTATTTTTGAAAAATATTGGGTCTTTTTGGTAGCGATTGTTGTGTTTAGGGTATTGAGAATCTGATACTTAATTGTATTTTTGTTTTCATTTGGAAGTTTCTGGTTGATTCTGGGCTTTACGAGAGCGAAGAAGAAGCGACGAAGAGGGAGGAGGTTTTGGGTCGGATTAGACAGGTAATCTGTTGATATTTTGTAATTAAAGTTCGATTCTTTTCGTGATGAGAATTTTGACTTGGTGGTGTACCTTTCGTTGACTTTTTTGGTTTTTGGATTCGTAGCGAGCATTGCAATTTAGTTATTGTTGTTAGCTTGTGTGAATGTTGGATGCCTGTTCAATATAATGGTAGAAAATACTGTATTCTTGTCTATACAATGTTTGTAGACAGTATCCTACTTTCTGATCTATGGTTATTTAGTTGAGTTGTTATAGGAGCTTTCTATTTAGTATTTATTTTTGAAAGTATCTTCGGTTCATGATGCCTACAGAGTGATCAGAGAGTTATAACCCCAGTATGTTAAAATAAAACCAAATTTGGGCAAGTAGAGATATATGGTTTTGATAGTTTGGAGTGGCATTTGTGGTTCTATGTTGTAAAAGAAGGGTTTGGGGGGGAGAACTCAGCACTAGATTCTGCAAACTAGTCATTTGTTATTGAGTAAATTATGGAATCTGTTGTATCATAATGCTAAATCCCTAATCTCTACCATCATATCGTGCATCTTAGTATATAAAGGAGACATCCAATGTAAGTCGGATATGGCCCCTATATATACGGGAGTAACAGAGGAAACATGTAGACAGGATTTGATGTTGTGCAGTAATCCATGAAACTAACATCCAGATATGGTGATGTTTGCTGCCATTTTACAATATGCAGGTCATACATTGTATGAGCTGCCACATACATGAAATGCAAATGATATACATATTGAAAGTACTGCCACAGCAATCAAATGCTAGGATTAGAGCAGTTCATCGTTGAGAAATTTCAGTGATAAACTAGAAGCAAAACTTCCCTATCTAGAATAATAGTTTGTTCATCTTAATGCTGTCGAAAGTGGCAATTCAGTTATAAACATCCATCATCTGTGTCTACTTAATATTGCTAAAACTTTACGATCTAGTCTCTGACCTCTTTGATGCTCTTTTCATACGAGCCATTTATGTGCCTTCCCCTGTGCACGGGTGTTGATTTATCTTAATTATTTTCCTTTGCGTGTTTTGGTTATATCTATTGTACTTGTGATTACTTTTCATTTTTTTTTGCACCTTTGGTAGCTAGACCAAAGTTCTAACAACAATTCCATCCCTTACTTAGATTGTGAAAGATTGGGTGAAGCAGCTTACACACCTAAGGGGGTACACAGATCAGATGGTGGAAAATGCAAATGCCTTAATTTTTACTTTTGGTTCTTATCGCCTCGGGGTATGCTTATTTCCTGTATTTTCTGTTACCAGAATTCACTTTGATGTCATTAATGCTTTACACAATAATGTGGTGTTTGTTAAATTTGAAATGGTTAAACTAATTATGCCAAGTATTTGTCTTGGGCCTATTTGGTTTCTCATTTCGGTATAATAGCTCCCATCTGCAATTTCTTGGTGGTGTTTGAGTGTGACAATTTTGAGTTTGATAGGTACATGGTCCTGGAGCTGACATCGACACACTATGTGTTGGACCATCATACGTCAATCGGGAGGTAAATAGTGGCTAGAAAATTAAGTTACCGATAATACAATCCCTGTTATCTTTGGCATTATAAAGCTAAATTTTTGCTGTCTTTACAGGAGGATTTTTTCTTTGTATTGCACAATATACTAGCAGAAATGGAGGAAATCACTGAATTACAGCCAGTTCCAGATGCTCATGT
>JAOQMQ010000005.1:3098597-3109498 GCA_027563845.1 Erythroxylum subrotundum | reverse complement strand
TTTTTCTTTGTATTGCACAATATACTAGCAGAAATGGAGGAAATCACTGAATTACAGCCAGTTCCAGATGCTCATGTTCCTGTGATGAAATTCAAGTTTGATGGAATATCAATCGACCTTCTCTATGCAAGTATTTCTCTTTTGGTGGTACCTGAAGTAAGTCATGGTCAAATTCATGAATAATTTTGATTAAGTTCTTCAAAGTTATCAACAGGGTTCTCTCTTTCAGACTTGGAAATCATTTTCTCAGACAAGATGTTTGAAAAGTTCTGATTGAAAAGTTCTCTCTTGCAGCAATCTTATGTTTGCTTTCATATCTCTTAAAACACATTAATTTACTATTATGCTGCATGCTGTGTGTTGTTTTCATTTTTCGTATAACACTAGATCTCTTCCTTATCTCTGGTGATCTTGTGGAGTATAGTTTATGTTTGGCAATGATGTCATGTAGAAGCTTACGTGCTTGTGCTTTTAGTTTTCTTTTTAATTACATCTTGAAGATGTAATTTGATTAAAATCTTCATCTATTCCTTGAAATTTTTAAGTTTCTCCAATTTGTTCACAGGATTTGGACATTTCCAACTTGTCTGTTCTATACGAAGTTGATGAGCCTACTGTACGAAGTCTTAATGGCTGCAGGGTTGCTGATCAAATTCTTAAGCTGGTTCCAAATGTTGAGGTGAAATGCTATGCTTGATATTTAGCAGTTGATTGATTTCTTTTTAGTGCCTTTCCAAGTATGAATTTTGGTTTTCTGGATCCATTTTGTAAATCTAGATTCTCTTTCTTTGTAGCACTTCCGCACAACCCTTCGATGTGTGAAGTTTTGGGCGAAAAGACGCGGTGTTTATTCTAATGTGAGTGATCCAAATTTATGTAGCCCCCTTCTCCCTCTCCTTTACTTCAAATTGCTTTCCAAAGTTTTGCCATTTCTGATTTGTCCTTGTTCCCCCCTTTCACTCTGTGCAGGTGACTGGATTCCTTGGTGGTGTGAATTGGGCTCTTCTTGTTGCTAGAGTATGTCAGCTTTATCCTAATGCCATTCCTAGCATGCTGGTGTCGAGATTCTTCAGGGTTTATACACAGTGGCGTTGGCCAAACCCTGTGATGCTGTGCCCCATTGAGGAGGATGAACTTGGATTTTCTGTCTGGGATCCTCGAAAAAACCCTCGTGACCGCACTCATCATATGCCAATTATAACACCTGCTTATCCTTGCATGAATTCTAGCTATAATGTGTCAACAAGTACCCTACGGGTTATGATGGAGCAGTTCCAGTATGGTAACAATATTTGTCAGGAGATAGAATTGAATAAATCTCAGTGGAGTACTCTGTTCGAGCCGTACTTGTTCTTCGAAAGCTACCGAAACTATTTACAGGTTGACATAATTGCAGCTCATGCTGATGATTTGCGTGCTTGGAAAGGTTGGGTGGAATCACGACTTAGGCAGTTGACTCTAATGGTATTGATTTTTGCATTACTGTAATGTGATTAAGATTTTATCAGCTTGATACTTTGTTCACTGAAATTTATGATTACGAATATATGGATTTTCTTTGTACCTCAATCTCACTATGCAATGTCATGCTGCAGATTGAGCGAGATACATATGGGAAGCTTCAGTGTCATCCATACCCTCATGAGTTCATAGACTCATCTAAACTATGTGCCCACTCAGCATTTTTTATGGGTTTGCAGAGGAAACAGGGAGAGATAGTGCAGGAGGGCCAACAGTTTGATATCCGTGGTTCTGTAGACGAGTTCAGGCATTCAATTAATATGTATATGTTTTGGAAACCTGGAATGGAAATCTATATCTCTCATGTTCGTAGAAAGCAGATTCCTTCTTATGTTTTTCCAGATGGTTATAAACGTCCTCGGCACCCTAGAGGGACAAACCAACAACCATCAGATAAACAGTCATGTGAACATGGTGATACTTGTCAGACTGGATCTGGTGAGAGGCACCTTAAGAGGAAGAAAGATTCCAATGGAGTGGAGGCTGCACAAGATTCGCCTGATAAACGACGTAGAAGTCCTACAGGGGAAGGTTCAGTTTCTCCAGAAGCCAGCCAACGGTTCAGTTCCACATCTCCTGTGTGTGTGCCATTTCGTGAAGGGAATGATGCCTGCCAGTTAGATGGCTTGCGGTCTGGGCAGGTGTGGGTGGAGGTTGGTGGGAGGTCTACTGTAGAGTCGTTTAACACAGGCAAGAAGACAGCGAGCCCAATGGATATTGAAGCAGAATGTGGCTCAAATTCCAGCACCGTCACATCACTTGCAAGTGAAGTTGGCTCATGTGAGGATGTGGGAATTCTTTCAGTGGCTGGAAGCAGTGAGGGTAATAATGGAAGCATTGAAGGAAGTAATAACTTGGGGTGTTCTCATAGTGATTCTTGCGATGCAGATTCCGAGTCTCTTTTGGAAAATGTTTCTGAGGAGCGGAGTGGAGCATTGCAAGATGGATCGGGCAAAGAGTTCGAGGTTTTTGATATAAAATCCCTTATCCCCTATTATTTTGCTTGTTTCCTTACTCTGGTCAGTTTCTTATTCTCATGCATGCGATTCTATATTGGAAACCTCATGTTGCTATTTGTGGTCTCATATGGGAGTAGTTTTCAGCCCAGACTGTCTACTGTATTTTACAAAGTACATGTTATTGTTGTTGTGATTCTGACCCTACCTTGAGCTCTAACCAATCTACCTATTTTTTAATTTTTGGTTTATTTTTCTCCCTATTGAAGCCGAATGCTGCAAATGGAATCATACTAGAATCTGTGGGTGCATTTGGTTTGGAATCACCAGAGAAACAGTTGGTCAGGCATGTGCTCCTCTCTTTCTACTGTTGTTCTATATGATATTTTGTACAATGTTTTTCTTTATACTGCTCCTTTTGGTTTTTCCTGGTTACTTTAATAACAGGCTGAGTTTCAAGTCTCCAGCATGAGATGAGATGCGAGCATATGTACGAGTGGGCAACGGTTCTTTTGGCCCATCTTGTGAGTTTGAGGAAAGACAGAAAGCCAGCAGTGTTTGGTAAGTGTTATATTAATTGCTGGCTTTCATTTCTTTAAATTTTTTCAGGCATCCTCGGCAAAATCTATCATGGACCGGAAATCGATTGTGGACATAACTTTAAGAGTTTGGGAGATGTTGCTTGTCATGTCCTGTGTACAGTATTTCAAACAAAGTATGCTGTTCTGCAGAAGCATTTTTTGCTTCATGCTCTTCATAGTTTCTTGCTCGAACCTCTTCTTCTCTTCTCTATTCCTTTCTGTCTGTCTCTCTCTTTTCTTTGTTGCGTGAAGTGTTGTTGAGGAGCGTAGGAAATGTGTTAAAGGTGAACTAGTTTTTCTTTCAGTTAAGAGGGCTGGAACATGCAATTTGCTAAATGCTTCATTTGAAGCTTGTGATATGAAGTTAGTAAGGCTTTGTATTCAACTGTCTGAAACCATTTGTACCCTTGTCAATATTAAAAAAAAAAAAATTACTGTAATCTCTCTCGCTTGCACACTGGGATTTCCCATAATGGCATGGATTTCTCTTTTTTCCCGGCTTTGCTGATTGTAGAAGATAATCAACCTGGCAAATGGTAGAAGAAGCTTGAACTTGAGAACTATTTGAGGCATTGACCTCAAATTAAGATGTTATTCTAAGCTCTAAATTAGCTTTTTCGCCTCCAACTAACAAGTTAATGGAAAAGGCATTCGTGGAAGGCATGGCTTTTTGCCATTTGCTGTTTAAGAACAACTTTTAGCAGAATCTCTTGTCTTTAGGTAGATGGTCCATACATATTGGTATGGTTACTTTAGCATCTTTTGCAAGCTTTTGACTCGGGAAAGGTTGGATTTCAATCAGGCCATGTGAAAAATTGGAATTAATCGTCTTGTAGTCTCCATTATCACAATCTGCGAGGTCTGTTCATGAGTTACTGGTTATGAAACTTTCATCTCCAGCTTGTACGCAACTTGCTATTCCAACGCCCATGCCGGCCCATTTTCTTGGAAACTTGTCTTGTTCCATTTTTGGTAAAGACAAAACAGGAACCATACTTCAATGATGTAGTGTAAAAAATGTAATTGTGAGCCACTCAAGTCTAATCAGATCAGCTTTCGTTCTTATTTATAGTTAAAATTTCAGAATTTGGAGAAACTTAACGTTCAACACCTTAGTAAGTGAACTCTCACAATAAAATTGTATTAAAATTAACATGAAAATTTAGGATTGGGATCGTACCAATCGTTTTCTAGTTTTTATTTTCTAATTTTAGAAATTGGAAAGACAATTGGGTCTATGCTCAAAGATATAAATAACATGTGATCAGTTCCACTTACTTGACATTCAATTCTTCAAATTCAGATTCCAATGGATAATACTTTTCACACTTAAAGTGGACATATCTTGGTAATGCTCAAAAAGCACTCTTTTTTGAGTTATATTCACTCTTTTCTTCAGATAATAACCAAAATATCTTATTAATAACAGAAAAAAATATTTATTTTTTCTTTTTTTCAGGAATCTTGATAAAGAACAAATAAACGCACATTAAACACGTGTACCCGAATCTTCTTAGTACAATTTTAAGTGAACCAGAGCCCACTTAACAAAAGGCAAACAATAGCTTGTTTAAAGACTCGAGCCATTAGATCAAAAACCATATCACTGCTTTCCTCCGAGATTCAGTAACGATTATGCCTTTTTCCAAATCCACGGATCCTTCCTAGAATCTGACAATCTATCATACCCAATACCCAATTGTTGGTTTTTCACAAATTGGCTTATGACAATCTAAATCTCGAGATATAAACTTGAGTTTTAAAGGAACAAAGGAGCTTCCTTTTTTTGCGTTTCTGGTATCTGGGTCGGCTAAGTTTTGAGGTGAAACATGGAGAAGAAGGTGGTGGTGGCAGTGGTGTGCACGGCCGCGGTGGCCGGTGCTGTGGCGGCCGCGGTGGTGATGAGGAGAAAAATGAGGGAAGATGGGAAATGGGCAAAAGCGATGGAGATACTCAAGGAGGTTGATGAGAAGTGTGCGACTCCTATTGCAAAACTGAAGCTGGTAGCTGATGCTATGGTTGTGGAGATGCACGCCGGGCTTGCTTCAGAAGGTGGCAGCAAATTGAAGATGCTTATCAGCTACGTCGACAATTTGCCTACCGGGTATTCTTCTGCTTTTCTCATAGAGAATACAAATCGATAAAAGATCAAGTTTTTATGTATTGACGTGTGTTTATAGCTGGAAATGCTAATAAAGTTTCGATCTTTGTTTTACATCTAAACTAGTTCTTGTGAAATTATGTTATTTCAGATCCATTTTTTAGTCGATTTCTTTGAGTGTTTACGTGCATATCTGTACTGATTGGTTTCCACTATTGTTAGTCTTTTTTCCTAATTATTATTTGTCGTCTTTGCCTATGACTGTGGAAGCTCACCAAAAATATCCTGTTTGGCCGACGTATTTGTCATGTTCTGGTTAGCTTGGATCAAATCATATTTGGTCACTGTTTACTGTTATCTGTTGCTGTAAATTTCTGTTTCTCTAGATTCACTTTTGACTGTTTTTCGTTGATGGTATAGTTGTTATCCATTGATCAGCAACGGTTAAATCCAATATGCATGTAAAGTCCTTTTTGTCTATATATTGCTAAGTACTTGGAATATTATTCGTTTGATTCCTTTATGCTGAAGTTTATGTCACTGTCTATAGGTTTTATTTTATTTTGTATATTTTGGTGGAAAGAGGGAGAGGGGTACTGGGGTGTTATTGTTTGTGTTGATTTATCTTTAGCACGCAGCTTATTATTCAGTTGCTGGTGTTCTGTTGCCTTTTGTGTCAATCTTGTTACTTAATCTTTTGGAGTTTTGTCTTGATTGCATAAAACAATGTGAGGCAGAAAATCTTTGTGGTTAAAAGGGGAAACATAATCTCTGAATGGTTGTTCTGGAAAGCATAGTTTCTGGAATGACAAGCAGAATTATATGGACAAACATTCATCAGTTCTTATTTATGTTTCATGTAAAATAATTGTGATTAAGCCAATGCTATTGTTGCAGCGATGAGAAGGGATTGTTTTATGCTTTGGATCTTGGTGGAACAAACTTCCGTGTACTACGGGTTCAACTAGGAGGAACGGATGCTGGTCTTGTTAATCAAGAATTTGCTGAGGTGTCAATTCCTCCAAGTTTGATGACTGGTACTTCAGATGTAAGTCTTGTACTTTTCAAAGGATTGGTGACAAAACTAAAGGTCGTTTAGATGTAAGATCTTTTAACTTTGAAATTTGATTGTGATTTCAGGCACTGTTTGATTATATAGCAGCAGAACTTGCAAAATTTGTTGCTGAAGAAGGGCAAGAGCATGAACTTCCTCCGGGTAAAAAGAGAGAATTAGGTTTCACATTCTCATTTCCTGTCTTACAAACGTCCATATCGTCTGGGACACTTGTCAGGTGGACAAAAGGCTTCTCTATAAGTGATACTGTTAGTTCTTGTTGCTTCAGCTCTCTTTTAGTATTTCATTATCCACTGTTTACTGGTTTTGATCAAGTTAGAAACAAAGTAATGCTAGGTGCTTTCTGACCATTAGAAGCATGCTAAGGACTAGACATGTCTTGTCTTTCCAAAACAGGTTGGCCAAGATGTGGTGTCAGAATTGACAAAAGCCATGGAGAGACAAGGTGTTGGAATGACTGTGTCAGCTCTGGTAATTTAAATTTCTCAGTGCAACAGCATTGGTTATTAGTTTTTCTTTGGGTAGCCTTGTTTGATAGTAGATGGTCATGGTTTCCCGTGTTAGTCCGAGTATGGAGTAATACTTCAAATTAGTAATGTCATTTTTCTAGACCTAATTTTAACCGTGTTGAACTAGGTAAATGATACAGTTGGAACACTAGCTGGAGGTAGATACACCAACAAGGATGTTGTTGCTGCTGTCATCTTAGGTACAGGAACTAATGCTGCTTATGTTGAGCGTGCCCAAGCAATACCAAAATGGCATGGTGCTCTACCCAGATCTGGAGAGATGGTTAGCAAGTTTTGGTACTTATTAGGTTATGTAATTCTTAAAGCAAATAGTTGGAGCTCATGTGGGGATTTGAATGTAGGTCATTAACATGGAGTGGGGTAACTTTAGGTCGTCACATCTTCCGTTAACTGATTATGACAACTCGTTAGATGCTGAGAGTTTAAATCCTGGTGAACAGGTAGTTTGACAAATTTCTTCATATAACCTCCATTAACCCTTCGTCTGCCTTGCTATGCCCTGCTAGCTGATGTTTTTCTAATATCTTCTCAATTGTTCCTAAATTGATCTTCTGCAGGTTTTTGAGAAAGTCATTTCTGGCATGTACTTGGGAGAAATAGTACGGAGAGTTTTGCTAAGAATGGCTGAAGAAGCTGCCTTTTTTGGTGACATTGTTCCTCCCAAACTTAAAATTCCCTTCATATTGAGGTAAATCCCATAGTCATTTTACATCTAGGCTTTGCTCCATTCTGGCGCACTATTGTGTTGGATGTAAATGTCAACCCTTGTCAAAGATGATTTATGAGAAGAAAAGACGAAGTAAAAAATAATGGCTGAACATGTGCACTGAACCTATTGAACAAAATTTACTCGGGAAAAATTTTCAGTGTGCTAATGGATGAGGATATTGAAAATTTGGAAATCAACCTGACAATTAGAATACTGAACTGGAAACCATTACTGGTGTTTGATATAATTCCTGAGATATCTTGTGATAAGTGATTCAGCCATTTACTATTTTCCTATTTTAAGAGTGGGAGATTTTTTCTTTTGCTTGTGTGTGTATATAAGAGCTAGTTACATGCAAGCGTGAGTTTGTTGGTGCTTATGAGCTATTCACTGCATATTTAATTAAACAGTAGGATGTTCGTCTTGGAGGTAAAACATAGAGCAGAAATTATGGCCAGGGAAGGTTCTACTTTTTTAGAAAGGTTACACGAGCAAATTACAAAAGAATACCTCTCTCTTATTTCCTGAATTATTATTAAGCATACATGATGAATTTTAAGTACCTTTTTCTTGTTTTATCATCTTTTACCTACCAAGGTTAAGGTAGGTGATAAACTAAATCGAACTCTGCTGAATACAAAGGATTGTTTTACATGCATAACGGTATATTTTTCTTCAGTGCTGCATTTGGAGATAAATTAATTTCTGCAAGAAAATTTACAATTGCTTCAGTCTGCTATGGTTGGTAGTTTTAAGATGCGCCAGAAGAATGGCCTGCTCTTCCTTGGATTTGAAATTTGCGAACTGCTTTTAGCTTACTTACCAATTCTTGTTTCTCAGCTATCTTATTATTCTCTTTGCTAGAAAATTCTTGTCATTTTATGTGAGACCATTTAGGCATGATATGCATCAGTGGAAAAAGCATAGGAATATCATTTGGTACTTGTGTTGATGCATTGTTAAAGACTGTGAAACTAGTTATAATGGGTTTTGGATATGCAGGACACCTGAAATGTCAGCAATGCATCATGACACGTCTCCTGACCTTAAGGTCGTGGGAAACAAATTAAAGGATATTCTAGAGGTATTTCATTTAGTTACATCCAAGTTATGGATGATACTGTTAGTCTGATATTTAAATTTCATTTGATAATCACCTTAACTTGCCGTGTGTTATGTACAATTTGTAAAAGTTATGGGTTCGTTTCATCATACTTTAGGCTAATAAAATTGATTCTTCTTTATGCTATTAGGAAAGCTCTTCTGTTATTACTGGTGGGTTGAGTCTATTAAGTTTCTCTTTGAAGGTGCCATATCAAAATGGGGGGTTTAGAATTATTCGGTGTCAATGTGATTATTTGTTTAACCATGAGGAATTTTATCAGTCACTTGGTCCTATAGTGTACTTAGAACCATCATTTCCTGCCTTATTGCAGATATCTACTACATCCCTCAAAACAAGGAAAGTGATAGTTGAGCTATGCAACATTGTTGCCACACGGGGAGCGCGTCTTGCAGCTGCTGGGGTCTTGGCTATCTTGAAGAAAATTGGGAGGGATACTCTCAAGGACGTGGATACACAGAAGACAGTTATAGCCATGGATGGTGGATTATATGAGCACTACACCGAATATAGCAAGTGCTTGGAGAATACTATGGCCGAATTGCTCGGAGACGAAGTATCCAAAACTATTGTGATTGAGCATGCTAATGACGGCTCAGGAATTGGAGCTGCTCTTCTTGCTGCCTCACATTCACAGTATCTCTAGTTTAGGAAATCTGCGGATCAGCGGAACTGTTTCAATCAGCATGGTTGACTTTCTTTGGATCATCTCAGCGGCCTGATTATTTCCAATCATTTTGACCTCTTGTCTCTTTATCTCTTAGATTTAGAAGAACAATAATGAGACTATTTAAGTTGTGTTGCCAATTATGTCTAAAGTGAAGTGCATGTACTAAAGCAGGACTTGGAAGCAGCCATTATTGTTCAGCTTCAGCCTGCTATCCCCCCTTGTTCTTCTGCAGGTGGTTTTTACCAATTCTTTTGGTAAGTAAAATAAAGTGGAAAGGGTGAATCAAGTCTTTCTTTTTCTTCAACATATTGATACTCTCCTTTAAACTCGGTGCCATGGTTAGCTAAACATGATCAAACTAACTCACTCTGACATGCATATGACTGTGCATTACCATCTTCACCCAACACTATCTGCATGCCCATCAAACTATATGAATCAAAATGATTGTTTGCAACTGTGTGTACTCTCTTGCTTTTTCATCTTGATGCTTGTGACATTATTGCAGATGTTCTTAATGTTGATACAGTGAGTCACTTAGAAGTGTTCTTGTTCAATTAGATCTGTACTTACACATGAAGAGATAATCAATATTTTCGTGGTAGGACCTTGGAGGGCTATTAAATTGTATGCATAACAAGTGAATTGGCAATAACTAGAAATGTTGGGGTGAACACAAATCCTTGGGAAGGTTCTAGGCATAGAATCAAACAATGCAAGGACATGCTCATTATTACCACTGAAAGTGTAGTATTTTGAGCGTGATGTATTATGTTTACAACTTCAAGATTTTCTTCTTCTGATATTAGGAGTCTTGGTCGTTGATAGTGACATTGATATGCAACAATCAAGGAGCAACCTTGAGATGTCTTTTTAAAGACAAAATAACCTTGCTTCTGTTGTCATGCGCTTATTTTTAATAAATAAATTAATAAATTGATTGGTTTTAAGAACAAGAAATTATTAAAGCAAATCGAAACGGAAAGTTAAAAACCGAACAAAAAAGTTTGACGATTTAAGTTTTTACAGTTTGACTAGATGAATCGATTGAGTTTGCTTTTTAATCATTAGAATTAAGTTGAGTTTTTAACCTTTTAATACCTAATAAGAGAAAAATCTCTCTTAACATTTATATTTAGTAGCATTGAGAAAATTGAAATATTATACTTAAATTTGGAGTATCTTAGAAGGATGCAGTGTTCTTGTAATATTAAAACTAAAACTTTTTTGATAATGCACAAGAAGCACAATGAGTTTCTTATCTATCGGAAATAATTTTTTTATTAGTTAGGAGTAAAATTACGTACTTCTGAATATTTCCAGATGTTGTTATCAGTGGAACTTTTATTGGGTTATTGTTATTGTTGATGTTGATATCATAAGAAAGGTAGCTTTATTATGCTGATCTTATTGAAATGTACAAACAAGAAAACACCATAAACAAAAGGATATATTTGTATGTATAGGCATATACAAAGCTTGACACATTGATTTTAACTTGACCAAAGTATAATATTCTTGTAAGTGGATCATGAGCCAAGAAAATGTTATCTTCTGCCTTTCAATATTCCCTTTAGCTACTTCTGTTCAATATGAAATGAATTGGACTTTTGAAAACTTGTCAAAAAAAGAAAA
>JAOQMQ010000005.1:3053545-3092750 GCA_027563845.1 Erythroxylum subrotundum | reverse complement strand
GCATATGTCACTAGCAGGAGATGCTTCGATGGTTTACTATGGAGTTGCCGTCCTGATACTTTAGCTATAGTAACCCGGTGGAGAGACAACCTTACACTACTATACGTACTGATACTACATTATCTATACTATTCAATCCCTGAAACTCTCTCTTGTTCATATGCTCACATGGGACTTCATTAATTTTGCAGTATCTATTTGAATCGCTGAAAGAAACAGAAGGCAAGCTGAATTGCTGCACTGACTTACGTACTAGCAAATGTTGGCGTCATTTCGTGAAAGGTTATCAGATAAAGATCAGTGGCAAGGGCAAGTGCAGTTTTGAAGATGGTGTTGCTATAATGGAGTTGGTGCAAAATCTTGCACCTTACACCAAGATTGTTTTCCAATTAAAATGGTGATTCTCATATCAAAGTAGAAAGAAGAAAGTATAGACTCACTTTCATGTTTCCATAAATAGTCGAAGAATGACTGATTGCTGCATAGAATTTGGAATGTGGTCAACCATGGTTGCAGAAATCGACCATTCTTTTTATTTGGCTTAGTTTTTACAGTTACGATCATCATACCAAGAGGTTTAAACCTCTTTTTGAGTTTTTCTATGGATTCTTGGTAATAACATTTTCTGTGGATTCCAAAAAGATCATGTGTCAATTTGCAGTGATGAGTAGAGATAGTACAAGTTCGGCAATGACCAACGATAATGACCATCCAAGAATACTCTCTCCCTCAAAGCATCACCCTTTTTGAGTCCCAATCCCAAGTGGTGTTCTCACGTCCACTTATCACGTTGGAGATGGGCACAACTCCATTACCGAAAGCAGGATCTCAACCGTTGGATCAAAGATGGACTGTGCATGTAGAAAACAACTACTTTGGGGGTGCATCATATATCACAATCGAAGGAAGGACCCTACAGGAATTTTTTGGTCTGCCCTTTTGAGGAAAAAAGGAATACAAATTTTCCACTCTCCCCCATCTTTGAACATTGTACTTGAGAACAACATTTGTTTCAATGGCATCTGTAAAGAACAAAGGTGCAAAAGCTTTAGAGGTTATCATGGTTTCAACTTTCAAGTTGTGGGAGGAGCTAGAGACAGAAAATCATGTCATTCGTATTATTCATTCAATTTGAGTGGCTTCAAAGGTTGTAATATTTGTAAAACGCCATTAAAGACAAGAACTTGTACATCAAGCAAAGAAACCATGTTCGAGGGAAGAATTAGAGCATATAAAAGCAAGAGATAAGAGGCCAAAAGAGAAGTATTACAAGCTTAAATACCAATATATATATACTGTGAATTGTACCAAGTTCGATACAAAACGGGAAGGTAAAATGCGAAATAAGAAAACATAAATCCAACTCTTCTCCTTCAAACTTCAATGGAGAATCTTCACAGGAAAATCTTTTACATCACTTCGATGGTAGCTTCTCTTGTTTACCGTTTCCAACTGAGCAGTAAAAACCAATTTCAGTTAGCAGAATCTTCACATGCATGATCAAGCCAAGGTTGTCTTCATAACAGAGTAAATCACTTACGGCTCAGGGTAGAAATTTCAGAGCTCTTCAGTACTCGCAGCCTCTTCACAGTAGAAACAAACATACTGCAATTCACACAAATTGGAAAGACGTTACATAATAATGACAAGTTCCTTTGAAACATCAAAAAGACAAGAACAAATATAAGAAATTGTTTAATGAATTATGACATGGGATATTTGTAAAAATTGAGGTTGTTAGGATTAGACGTGATTAAAAATCTAACGCAGTGGTTTCCCATAATACTAAAAAGACATACTTGCATCACTGGCAGTTTGCTAAGCACTAGGAATATAAAACTAAGGATAGACTAATTTAAGAGTTGAATCAGATCCATAGTGATAAAGATGCTTACTGCCATGGGACATCATCCCCAACAAGCATCCTGTCTCCTTCGTTATCCTCGTAAACAAGCGTATATTCGCCACTTCCGTCCAATAGCCCTGTGATTGCTTTCTCATCCTCCTGCTTGTTCATGATTCCACCAGCAGAGGAATCTCTTTGAGCTATACATAAAAATGCAAAACGACAAAACATGAGATGAAGCAGCCTTCACACTAGATGCTCATAAGTAATTTATGTTACATGGAGAGTAAGAAGATGAACCAACCCTTTAACTATTAATTTAACAACATCAATTTAGACTAACCACATGGCAATAGGTTATTTTAAGATTCAGTTGGTTTCAAATGGATTGTGCATATGTCATGGCTTATGTAGACAACAAAAAGAACAGCAAATTTTCATAATTTCTAAAAGGCAAAAACTTGAGTCTTGACAGAACTATCAAATCACATATCCACTTATATGATATGCATGGTAATAATGATGAGTTAAATACAATTATAACAGCAAAGCTATGTGATTAACCTGCAAGAAGGCCTCTAAAAAGTTCATCAACAGCTGTGGAGAGTTTTTCATAGCTGTCAAGGGCTTTAAGGTCCACTTTTCTTCCAATAGGAACACCATCCATATTGATCTTCACAAACAATCTTTTTTGGCAAGTTTCAACAGTCTTTTCACCAGCAGCAACTTTCTTGTTGGGGTTTCCATTATGTGCCTCGATAGATGGTTTTGAGGAGCTACTGCTTGCAAGGTTCTTCCTGAAAGATCGAATCGGAGGCCAACCCACCACTGGACCAGGAGCAGTTCTGTTTAAGAGGATTCAAGAATGAATTAAATAGAGAATACAAAGTCAGACACAATTAAGGTTCTTCATGCATTTAAAGTCTACAAATAAAACAGTAGCGAAGACTAAATATGCAGGAGCATTCCAGAATAGGAGTAGCTTAAAGTCTTGCAGTTAGTTGCATGTTTCAAGAATCTAGACAAGGCAACAAATACAAGCAGCTAATGCATAGGTCAAAAAACGTATATAATATACACGGAGCTGTTGCAATAATAAATAATAATAATCAGAAAAGAGAAAAGATCTAAGGCAGAAAGAAAGGATAACACAAACAGCAACGCTTGAACATAAAAAGAAAGGGTCAAGCCTAAAGATTTTCTTGCCCATAGTGAATAGTGAACAAGAAATGAAGCCAAACAAGGATAATTAAGCACTAAAAAGGAAACTATGTAGTACTAGAGCTACATGAAGAGATAAAAGAGTAAACATGCAAGAGTAAACAGATTCACTTGAATGAAACAAGTTTAAAACAAATGGACCACACATTCCAACCAAGTGAACATGTGAGTGAATATTCTCTGTTCAAAAGTTGAAAAAAGAAAAACAAGTGAGAGAGGAACAGGAAAAAAGCTGTAGTACCTTTTCTGAGAGCTGTTGGGCACAGCTGTATTTGCAGGTGAGGGAGGTGAAAATGTCTTCTTTTCTGCACTGTTCTGCAAGTCTCCTACTATTTTGCCACAGGACTGAGAGGATTCTTTTGCCAGAGGCAAGCCCAGTTGGGTTCCTGTTGCTGTTGTGGAAAACTGGAGAAAAGCAGGAGTCTTTGGCAGGTTCTTGTGAAGGTGCTGTTGATCGAACCAAACACCACCAACTTGTTTGTCTAGAGAAGAAAAGTTGTGTCCTTGTGAGTTACCATTAGGAAAGTAGCCAAAGGAACGAAGAGAAAGATCCTTTTCTCTAGTATTGGTATTGCTGTTTCTGTTGGGTTCTTGCACAGACCAATCTTCACCAGGAGGTCCAAGCCTTAGTTCCAGCTTTTTCTCTACCGAAGATCTCCCCTCGTCCCTCTTCACAAGCCATTCTCTTTCTTTTGCAATCAAATCAAGCAACTGAGGACACAACTCACCATTCTTTGAACTAGATTCCATCTGACCGAATCAAGTTTCTAATTAACTTTTGACACCAGAAAATTTTGCGAGAGAATTGGAAACAAGCTTCACTGTGGTGCAAGAAACAAGAAAAGTACAGTAGTTCAATAAGGTATGACTTCAAAAGATCAAACGAGAACAGCACGTAAAGCAACAAGATGATTGAGTACCTGCCACTATAAGTAAGCCCTTAGCCTACACTCGAGCCCTCCAAGTGTACCATGTCGAAATCATCAAAAACAATGGTTTTTGCTTTCTCAAGACAAAAGCCCAGATGATAAATGGGCAAGAACCTTGAGATCTCAACGGCAAAAGAAAGGAAGACAGAACCAACCCTTTAAAGCACAACTCAGAAACTCGTTAAACCCAACAACGGAAAACAGAAACTCATAACATTTATAAAGCAAAAACCCCGCCAAGAGAAAGGGAAAAACCCAAAAAGCGATTTTAAGACACCTAATAAAAGGTTGAAGGCAAAGTATTGTATTTGTTTCTATGCACGCTTAGTGGTTTCTAAGTGCTTCTACGATAAGAGAGGGGAGAAGAGAGAAAAGAGAGTAATTTTTGCAAGCAGAAAGAGGGATAAAGCCAGAGAAATATAATCACTCGGTGAGATTCTTTTTTATCTCTTTCTATGAGCTCAAGAACCCAAAACACAGGAACCAGGAATATCAGAACAAAATGCACGCAACCCAGGAGGGGTCTCTAGAAAACGTTGGGTTGTTGAGCTGAGGAAGCAAGAAAAAGATTCTCTCACGCTTACACACACAACAACAAAAAAACAAAAGCAAAATATGTGAGCTTACGATCACTCTATAGCCCCAAACATATCCGTTTATTCATCAATGTCTTGTGTTTTACAGAAAGAAGCAAAAGTTATATAGTGAGAATATGCGAGTGGACTCGACGATTTCTTGGATGTGAACGTCACCTTTTTTGAGATAAACAAAACCCCACTTAGGACTCACTCACTCACCCTTCTTCCTGTTCAGGACACAAACCCCACCAAACATTCACTCCTCTAAAATGGTCACACTACATTACAATCCCAAAAGCAACCCTTTTGGTTCTAATAAACCACTGGCATTAACCACCTCAACTTAATATCAAAAGTAAAGTTTCGACTACAACAACAGATTAAAAGACAGAGACTTGGAGGTTAATTAAGACACCTGGGGTAATTGGTAATGGGTTGCTCTTTATGGGGTCAAGAAAATGATGTTATGTAGGGAAAGTATTTTGTTTTCTTGTTATTTTAAGCAGAGAACGAACCAAAGAAACAAAAATAAGAAAAAAAGGAAAGTAACAAAGAGGATTTGCATGATCGATATTTGCAGGGGCTTGTGCAATAAAAACATGCAGATCCCATGATCTTGTCTGATACTGCTTTTTTCTCTCTTATCTCTCCCAGTGTCTCTTCCGTCCAAATTCACATGTCCCAAAGTTTTTGTCAGTGAGCAAAAAGATACCCAACCAGCAGGAAGGAAGAAGGGTCTTTCTTTCCATCCACCAAATGATGTTACATTGAAACAAGGACTCTGAACCCTTGGATTCAATGACTTTTCATCTTGAGATTTGAGTCAACCCCGTCAGATTCTGACACCAGTTCTTCAGCTAAAAGACTGATCCTATCAGCATAAAGGAGCCACCCCTTGGTAGCTTCAGTTCTGTGTCATATAGGGATTTTCAGGCAGTGAAACAGTATGGCTTAGGATTAACGCATATAACATTATCAGTTTTATAACTAAAGTTTCCGTCTTTTCCACTAAACATCGGCCGAAATCCGGCGGGTCTCGCAAGAGTTTTCTGTTCCCTGTAAAACCAACACGCACACACAGTTTCCTCACCAACCAAAACCAAACTTCCCATCCCATTACACTATACCATACTTAATGCTTTTCCCTTGCGTGTTGCACTCACCTTTTCCCCTTGATTTTGTCAATTTTTACTTCTTCCCTAGATTTTTGCTAATTGTGTTTTGATTAATAACGTAAGGTCGTGCCATTGACAACAGCTTCGAGTGTGTACGTGCGATTCTTATAAACTATACTACTTGATAGCGGCCCTTTCATGTGTAATGTTCATAGTCAACTTACATGTAAATTGTATTTTTTTTTATTAATAGAGGTTGAAGCATAGTTGTTATTTTATATTTTTTAAAAATTATCAAATTTTAGATCATACCATCACCCTCAATTGTCAACTCTCTTGAAAAATCATTCCCTTGCGAGCATGTAGAATGTCGTTTTCTTTGAAAATCTTGAGAAACAAATCACTACTTCACGTGTGAACATTTTTGTAGTAAGTAAGCATTTAAGAAGAGATATAAATCAGAAAAGGCATTGGTGCAAAAAGGTCTATGTCATCTGAAATTTTGTTACGGAGTCCGAAAAGATTTAATAATATACAACCTTACTCGTATTAACGTGTCATGGTCAGGAAGAAACAAAAAAGTCCATTCAAACCTACCATTTATGTATGTGGTACACTTCTTTGTTTCTCATGTTATGTACATCTCCTTTGGTCATAGTTCCAAAAGATTGATACTTCTTGGGTCGGCGAGATTTTGCATTCTATGTCTGCCTAGTCATCACCTTTTTTTTCACTAATTAGAAATTTTTGTAAATATTGTAAAAAGGGGTTTGTTTCCTTTTTTGTTTATCCACCGCCAACCAAATCCTAGTAAAGTTTAATTACCAATCATTTACTATAATCTTAAATTTTAATATCTTCTATCTAATTATAAGTTATTTTATAAATTAAAAGAAGAATTTAATTAATAATTAATATTTTAAAAATCAGACTATAAGTTAAACAGTAAAACAAGATGTTTAAGGTTAAAAAATTTAACCGATATTAGACCGTCATTAAACCGATTAAATATTAAATAAAATTAAAGAATTTAAAAGATGATTGAAAGTAATTATCTTTACTTATTATAGAATTTAAAACTTAATTAAAAAAGAGATTTTTAAATTAAAATTAGCGATTGATTAATTAATAATAAGCTAAAAATGTTTTTACATGAAGAGTTATTAAAATAAATCAAATCGAAAATTGAAAATCAAACCAAAAAATTAACCTATTCAAAGTTTTTATGGTTGAATTGATTAAATTTTTTATCATTGGTAATAATTATTAATAACATTGAAATACTTATATTTTATTCACATGGCTCAACTATATTATTTATATTATAATTATAATTTTTCTAAACAAACTTAAATTAAAAATATAAATTATCATAAAAATGTAAATACTTATATTTTATTTAATCAACTTAATTTATTATAATTATAATTATATTGTAATTAAACTTCAATTATGAAAATATAATATTTGATGTCTTTTGTACTCTTTAATATTTCGTATTTAAAAAGTGTTTTGTGTTAAAATTTTATTATTAATTACTTTTTTTTAAATTTGCTTTTATATATTGGGAACTTTAGCCTCAACCTTAACCTTAACCATAACCATAACCTTGGCCTTGACCTTAACCTTAACCTTAACCTTAGCCATAACCACCATAACAAGGTTAAGTAACCGCCCGAAACGGTTAACCTGGGATGAGGAAAAGAGAGGTTTGGATACTGAGAAACGAAACCCGACCTTTGTCTTGTTCGGTGTTCCTATTTCAATCAATTAAGCTGTCCGCCACGTGTCAAATTATAAAGCTACCGCTGCCTTTTCATGTGGGGTCTACACCCAAAGATAACGGCTTTTGGCCTCCGACCACCCAACATGCTCGAACTTTAACGCCCCCTCCAGTCCCGTGCCCTTTTGAGTCGGCGGGAATTATTGACGTACGGTCTACGTTATTTTGTAAATATATATGAAATAAATAATAAAATATGTACTAATTTTCAATAAATTAAAAGACTAATTATAATTATTTTTATGCAATGGTAAAGTTTTTAAGTAATATAATAATTCGTAAATTATATATTTGGCATAAATTATTTAATAAATTAATAATAAAAAAGTATATAGCATCTTTAATTTAATTAATAATCACACTTCAAATTTAATATTAAAATTTTTATGCTTTATCTTCAATATTATGAAATAAATAAACAAGTATGTCTATTAGTTATAGGTAAGATTGTATACTATTAGAATTTACAATGAGTCTATGGGCCTACACGAGAAGGAAAGTTATACCACATACAAGTCTAAGTAAAGTTTCATCATAATACCAATTAGTTATAGGTGAAGTAGCCTATTAGATTTATATGTTAGTCTTCTTTCCTCTCTTTCTCTAATGTGTGACAAACTCTCACTCTTTATATTTCAACATATACTACTAAACCTTCAAAAAGTTCGCTTGTAAGTGAGATTTTTACTAGGTATTATTGTTATTGTTATAAATAATAAATTATGTAATAAAATTAACAGATTAATTATAATTATTCTTTCATGTGAGGGTAAAATTTGTAGGTAATATAATAGCTATTAATTAACTAATTAATTTGATTGATTGATGTGATAAGTCATAATAAATTTTTACTCTTTAATTAATTATTTTTAAAATTTTGAAATAATTATAACCTCTTTGAATACTCTTTTTATGGAAATACTCTTCACATCACACGAATAGTATTAGCATATCATCAACCGGTGGTAAAAAATCTTAGTCATGAGAATCAACGGTGGAGAGTGTCAAACAACCCGTGAAATAAACGTCATGTCACAAACTGGGGTCACGATTCGCGAGCAAAGAGGGTAATGGATGTTACGTTTTGTCCTTATAAAGGCCACAGTGTGTGGGGGAGTTTATTGCAAGTCCAGATGTGGCGCACTTAGAGGTAGCAGTCTAATCGTTGGAGTCAGTTTGATGGGATAATCCCGACCGTCTGATGGGTGATGTTTATGGTGATGATTGGACTTTGGAGCACACTCTTTTTATGGATGGAATCCACGTGGCTAAAGCCAGCTGTTACTAAATGCTAATGTCTCTCCATCTCCATAACAAGGATCGGTCGGCAGCTACAGGTGAATAAAAGATGACGTGGTTTCATTAAAACCATCAATTAAGTATTATTTTATTCGTAATACTTTATTCATGGATGTATATAAATTAAAATAGGAAGGAAAAATATAATATATATCTGAAATTTATATATATATATATTAAATAAAATTTTAATACAATTAATAAATTTAATATTTTAAATAAATTATTCTTAATTATTAAAATAATTAACCTTTTTAAGGTTTAAATTTAACTATCGATTTGTTTTAATAATTATTAAAGTAATTGACCCTTTTAAGATTTAACTTTAATTATCGAATTGTTTCGGCAACATAATCTTTACTAATTATGTGTATTACTGAGCTTTTCAAATTTTACATGTCAATAGAATTTTGATCGTATTGTTGTCATCGTTGTTATTACGAGTATTAATGTCGAGCTCAGAGATCAATTATCTTTCATAATTCATTTTTTTGTGTTTTCAAAATCAATGCTTAATAAATATGAGTTTTAATACACAATTATTCCAATATTAAAGAATTATGTGGAAAAATAAAAAGATTATGGTGGCTACTTTATACCTTTATATACGAAATTTTTACTTTTTTGTCAACCCAATTTTTTTTCTCCACGTTCATAAAACAGGAAAGAGCCACCCCACAATGAATAATGACTATACATAAGAATTTCACATTTATCTTCAAGTTAGGGTTTGCGGTGGTGATCATGCCCTACCACTTTTCTATTTATATGTATTTTTCTTTTTGTGTTCATTATCCTAACACTCTTTGTCTCTCTCTTTTCACGCTCTTTCCTGATATGTTTTCTTCACTTGAATTGATTACTCCCATCACCATCTCCTCACCCATGGTTGTTCTCTTGTGCCCCTTTTTGTACCCTTTAATTGTTGGCCCTACAGGCCGCTAATCCTATCAAGAACATGATAAATTTTGGACCCTTTCTTCACATTTTGAACTTATCTTTGTTTTAACTTTGAGTTATGCTTTTGTTTCAAAAGGGTTTATGGAAAAAACTGAACACAATGCATAAAGAGGAATATATGTGGTTAGTCATCGACCAAAATGTTTTGTATTGTTATTGGAATTGAACAATTAAGTTCCACACGCACAGAATTCTTCTTAGAAATATCATTTCCAAATGTTGAGTTCATCCTTTTCTATACAAGGGTTATGCTTGCCAAGTCTCCTTACCTTGTTAGGGTTTTGGAACAAGTCATGGTGTTGAAGGGAGAAGTAGTGTAGGTGATGATTATAATTAGGTGGGGTTGGGGAGTGATATTCTTTGTGCTTGTGATAATTGGAATCATGAGGTAGTTGGCTAAAAAGTAAGGTGCTCATAGCCACCATCATAAAAACCTTCTCTTTTCTTTTTGTTGATTATCATTAGTTAAGTTGGGATTCTATATGTACCATATGCACTCATGATGCAATGCATACATGAGATAAAGGGTTCAAATAATCACTATTTCTCAACTAAAAAGATGGCCAAAAAGTTTAATCCTTAATCAATGTGATTATTTTAGCATGGTATCCCACTTATGATTGGTGTTTAAGGAGTCCACTTGCTTTGAAATTGAATGATTACCTTCTTTTTTAGTCCTAATTTTTGATTAAGTCAAGATTGTATTAATTAAGTCTCTCTCTTTTTTTTTTCTTTACTCGTGCACGCGTAATAATATAAAACAAAGAAAAAGAAAGACAACTATAAAGTCTTTTTATGTATGGATTAGCCAAGTTTATTGGTTGGAACACTTGGAGAGATTCCTCTCCCTCGCCTTAATAAAACTATGGATAATTAGATTAAGGAAAGTCAAGGATGCGTCATTATCATTGCAGAAACACACGGTTTCTTGATTGTAATTAGCCAACCGATTATCGTGAGACCTTCTTTTCTTTTTCACATTCTACAAATGCATCATATTTGACAATTTGAACCAATGATTTTTTTTTTTAATAAGGGGAAATGAATATTGACAATTTGCACCATGTTTGAAAGGAAGGGAATACTTTCTCTCATCTTAAATGACTGTTTCACCATAATAACTTAAGTTGTTGTGTGAGGCTAACTTAATTGATTTTATATATTTACTAACACACCCTCTTAAGTGAAAGTATTTTGGGCTTGAAACTTACACAAGTTTACTCTACCTTGTGTTGAATAATAAGTAGATGGTATGATTTAAACTCACAACTACTTAATCATAAAGGCTCTGATACCATGTTAAATAACCGTTTCACTACAATAGCTTAAGATGTTGTGTGAGGTCAACTTAATTGGTTTTATATATTTACTAACATCTCGAAACTTGATATTTCAAAATGTCTCAAATGTTCCATTGCAAATCATGACATGTAGCAATTATCTTTATTTTGCTCAAAATTTACAAAAATTCAAGTATTTTTATTAAAAAATAATTTTAATAGTTTATTTGAAGTTTATATTAAATAACTATTTTAATCTCTTTTAAAATAAAAAATTATTTTATATTTAAATTTTATATTTTTATAAGTTGAGAGCATGTAGAATTTTAATAAATTAAAATTTTGTTACAAAATTATTTTTTTAATTTAAAAGATAGGATGTGATTTAATTTAAGTGAATATGTAACATAATAATGGTTTTTCATTTAATAATTATTATTTTTAAGAGAATACTAAAAGTAATAATATACAATTATATATATATAATATTTTATTTACAGTTAATTTTTTCAATGAGTGGTTGGATATGACGACAACTAATTGTAATTATGACATATTATAGAATATTATCACTCGTAAATCAAAATAAATACAAAGTCTCACGAATACCGCACAGCGAGTTCCATGCAATGCAAACTCCTCGGGACAAAACAAGCCAAGTCAGTTTCAGAAGCAAGAACTTGAGTTAATTCGAGACTAAGTGCGTACCTTAATCACTCAACGAGTGCTTTCCATGAAAGAAGATAGTCCTTGGCTGATTCTATATATCTTTATCAAAAAGCCCTTATGCTCGGGGATCCTGGTGTGAACTGTGAACACATCTTAAGCCGCAAACCTCTGTACCTCTGCACATTCTTATCTTCCACCACCAAAGTACAAAAGAAAAATGTGCCTGTAAACATATCAAAATCCCAAGTTGGATCTTTTTAGTTCTTTTTTTTTTCCGGTGGACCCTAAACTCCACTTCAAACACTAATGCCAAGAAAGGAAAAGGATAAAACACAGGATCTATCCCTAAGCAAGAGGGTTATGGTGAAAATTTCTTGACCCTTTAGTGAGGGATGAGATGTAAGCCAATGGTGTAAAGTAGTAAATGAAGTGAAGTGCTAGACTCAAAACCTTTTAATCTTTTAGCCTTTTCTTTTTTCAAAATTCGTACTAAAATCAAGTCATATCCAATCTTGAAAGGGTCCATCTCATTAACTTGGAAAAGGGACTTTAAAGGGTCCCATGAATAGCTTGTTATATGTAACAAGTCCTATGGAAAGAAACGTGGGGAATTTAATTGGGACATGGTTGAAACTCGGTTTGGCAAAAGGTTTCCAAGGCCTCATGATCATATGCTTGAAGGAAATGGAACTTGGCTGCTATGCTATCCCCATCTACCCATCTTCCACAAGATAACCAGCAAGTTGCCACTATTTCCGACATTCCTTTTCGATTTCGGCTAAGGCAACAATCAAGTCTTCTTTAAGAACTTTCTTGGTTAGAGCAACGAAATCTCCAAAAGGTTATCCAATATTCATCGAATGGTGCATTTTCCATCGAAATTTTTGGGACTTTCTTTCTGTTATGAAGGTCATCGACCGTTAAAGTTGTTGTTATGGTCGTGTTTGATGTTAGGTTTTGCTCGATGACTCTAAGGAGGAGAAAAGTTAGTGTTGATGTCCCTAACTTTCCACTCTACGAATCATCATAGTTCATGCAGGTTTGTCTTTCGAGAAAAGTTCCCTACTTAACTGCATCTACCTGCAAATTAATGGTGGTATAAAGACTGAGGAGAATGGGATTGCTAATGCTAAGTTACTTAGGGCATTTATTGTTATCATTTATCTCACTTTCAAATGCAAGATTGGTGATCAATTAAGTTCATAGGATTTATATTTATAGTATGATATAACTAACATTGTTATAATTCAATGATTCTTAAAAATGGTAGTTTGAATGATATTTAGATTATAATTGTTGTCAAATTAATAATTTACATATAAGTCGTTTTTATAATGCGATCTCTGGAATTCGTCGATAGTAAATAATATCATCAGCAGTTACGAGTGCTTATGCATCTTGCTTGCTTATAAAACCATGTAAAAACCCAATTAATCACATGTTTTTAAGATTTGGTATGATCATTCTTCTTATTGGGGTATTTATTAGAAACCCTTGAATTTAGATTATGGTGAAACAGTAATTGAATTAAGAATTATCCATTAATAGGGTAACAATGTCTCTATTTTTTAATAATCTTATTTATTATTTCAATTCAATTTTACTAAATATAATTTAAAATTTTATAAAAATCACTCATTCGTAAATACATTAAGAACCTTAAAAGGTTAAAGCAAGAATTTTACCTCAATCGTTTAGGATTACTTTAGAGTAATCTACCTCCCACCACTCAGCCGACAGTCCACTTTCGCAGGTGCATTTTCGTTGAAGTTTTGATATTGAGTTCAGTGAGATGAGATGATAATGTCATGGAATAGACCTAGAAGACTAGCACTTAGAAACTTACCACACGTTGACTAATAATAGGAGAAAGCAATCTTCTTTGGCTAAACCTATGCAATGCATGCATGCTTTCTTGGTATGTGAACCTAAAGCAATCTTCTTGAAAAGCCCAGCTAACCAGAATAGAGGAAGACTATATAGTATTTGATCTCACCCAATTGAAGTTACACACTAACTTATGTAACCTTATATACCATCCTGTATAAAGGAAAGTTCGAGCATCGAAAAAAGTAATTTAATTTTAATATTAAAATTTAGGGTAAAAGATATAAATTTAAGTTTAAAAAACTATTTAATTTTTAAAATTTTTGAAAAAACCTTTAATTTTCAAAATTTTAAAAAAATCCCTCCTCTTAAATTTCGACTAAATAATAATAATGATACACACGTTATATGAATATCACACTTAAAATGATATTTAAATGACTATTTAACTTAATTTTTAAACTCAAATTGAATTAGTTAAATCTAACTCAAACTAGTAGTTCATTCTATTTATCTTAAATTATTAATTTAAATTTAGCTTAATTGGTTCGAGTTAAATTTGATGATTAAGCTCTTATTATTAATTTAGTTTTAGTTTAATTGGTTCGAGTTAAATTTGATGATTGAGCTCTGAACCATATTACTGATATTTGATTAATTTGCATTTAATATTCATGCCTGATGCGTTTTGTCACTATTTTTTAAAAAATAAAGAAGGGATTTTTGAAAACTAACAAATTAGAAAATTTTAATTATTAAAAATTATTAAAGTTTAAGTAAAAAAAATCTATACCTTTTACTCTCAATTTTATTTTTCAAGAACTACAATAATTTTATCATCGGAGTCTTTTCATTAGAAACTGAACAAAATGAATCTCTATGGCCCAAGGAAATATCGAAACCTGAAAGCACTTCCGGGCCCAAAGGAACTAACAAAAGCTCGTGATCTAGGACTGCTCAGGCCTCAGAGTAACTTAACTAAAGTGCACTAGTAAAATAAAATATCCAAATCCTTCCTGCAGTAGCACTACACAAACTAAGGCACAGACAAGATCCAGGACTCGTGGGGCCTGGATTAAGTGAGCATGTCATGTCATGTGCAGGTACCGGAAATCCAGTCTGGAGACACATCACACATTGCCTGCTAAAAGATTGAGATTAAACCGTAGCTCGTGTCATTCTTAGTAAAAATTATTCTAATGAAATGTCTTCCTATCGCTAAAGTCCATGCAGAATCATACTTTGATACACATATAACTAATACAAAACTTCATATAAAATCACATGCCCGTAATGTCAGAAACTTTCATAGTTTTGTTTTAGGTTAGGATTTCGTTTAAGGCAAGGTGTTGTCAGGTTTTAATGTTTCCTTTGAAAAAGTACAAGATCTTGTTTAGTTGGATGTTAATTAATAAAATGGAATGGAACAAAACGAAATAATTTATAATAGAATGAAATGTAATTTAGTGAAAAATTGTTTAGAATGGTGGAAAGCTTCGTGATGTAACGTAATGAAATGTTGTTTAGAAAATAAATGTAATGTAACATATAATAAATTGCTATTATATTCCTGACTATTGAACTTTCTATTAGTAAGATTTTTACTTGATGTTGTTATTGAAGATAAAATTATTAAGATTTGTTTATCATCACCAAATCTTAATTTTAAATATCATTAAAGAATTTGGATAAACTTTTTATTTTGTTTGTTAAATAGTTTATGTAAATTATATAGTTCACGAGATATTTTTAAATATTGATTTAAAGAACATTAAAAAATAGAGTTAAATTCCGGTCCTTAGAAAAATAAAATTTTGATTAAATGCTAAGTAGAGAATGACTAATACCAATGTTTCAAAAATTGGACTAAAAATTAAATCTATAAAATAAGAATTTTAAGGCTTAAAAGGTTCGGTTGGTATTAAATCGTAAAAAAATCGATTAAAGATCGAATAAAATTTAAATATTTTAAAAATGACTGAAAAATAATTTTGCGTATTGATAAATTTAAATTTAAATTAAAAATATTAAATAAAAATTAATTAGTTTACAAAAAACTAATCAATTAATAAATTAATCAATTTTTAATAATAAAAATTATTACTCTAAATTAAATTAAAAATAAAAAATTAATTTTACAACAGTTAAATCGATAAAATCGTTTTTAATTTATAAAATATTAAATAATAAATCAAATCAAATTACTTTGGAGTCCAAGAGTTTGGTAGGGTTTAGTTAGAAGTACCTTTTGGATCTACCTGTCTCCCAGGGTGTGCAGATTAGATTTTTACAGTTGTCTTCTGCCCACGTGTGGTCCCACCTAGTCAACCTCCTCAGTTTCAGTACGCTAGACTAGTGACTACGATAAAGAAATTAATCTCATACACGTGGCAATGATGCAATGACGGAATAAAAGTCAAGAATGAAAACGTAAGTCTCACTAGGGGTCTACGGTGGTATGTAGCACCAGACAATCATTAAGCCTGACTAGGTAACTGTCGGTAAATGAGGTCAAAGGAAGTCTAGTCAACGTAGTTTAACCGAACGGCACATCTCCTCGGCGATTACTTGGAGCGATGTTGGGAGGAGGGGGACCTTAAGGTGGTCCCCATCAGGACTGTCCCTGTCAGTTCCAGCTCTTCGCAATCTGTGCCATACTTTTTAAGCTAAGTGACTTTAATTTCCCATTCTACCCTTCTTAAAAAAAGATATTTTCACTTCTAAATATTTTATAATTTCCTTTTTTCTGAAATTGGAGAGTGGAGGGTGGCTTGGAACATGCACTGTGATCCTTTCCTCTGTTCATCTGTGAGAGTCTCCAGGTGGCTTTGTCTTTTTACAGCAAGAGAGCGACAGGGGCTGATGAGAAAGTGGAACAAAAACAGAAAACACAAACCAAACCAAAGAGCAAAAATGATGTGTTTATCAGTCTCCTCATTCTTTTCTTCGCCTGTCTTCATTCAACTTCAATCCCTCCCTGGCCACTTGCTTTGTACGACTAAATCCCACTTCCATTTTTCCTTTTCAGTTCTCTTCAACTCTTTCACTTTCTCCAAACTTCTCTACCTTCTTTCCTCTGACTCGTGTCTCTCCTTGAAACTAGGTCTATTCTAGATCCAACTCAAGCTTATTGATCACCCTCTCTGAGTCTCAAATCCATGCATCTTGTTCGTATTGTTTATTGCACTGAATTCAGCTGAGTATGAAATTTAGCTTCTTGGGTTGTCAAATTTCGTATCTTTACATTCTCTTGGGTATCAAGCATCGAGATTTTTGTTTCTTCTAGCTCATCTTTTCATGAATTGAGCCAAAGTTCACATTTTTTAATTCTTGGAACCTACTTATCACGCTTTGTTCAGAAGCAATCTAATTTAGTGCCATGGATCATCTTATGGGAACAGGGGTCTTGATTCCATTAGTATACTGCTTATTACTTTCTCTTCAGTTCAGCTTTTTACGCTCTTATCAGACACAACCCATGAACTGTACGGACACCACGCGTCTGTGCACGACGTTTTTGGCCTTTAAACCTCAGGAGAATGAGACTCTGGACGTGATCCAGAGCATGTTTGATGTGCTACCACAAGATGTGACCGTAGAGGGCAATGACCGAGGTTACATATTTGTGAAGAAGAACTGCTCATGCTTATCGACGCCCAAGGTTTACTTGACCAACACTACCTATACAGTTAAAACGAGTGAGGGTTATGTGTCTGACATTGTGACCAATGCCTATGATGGGCTTGCTTTGTCTCTTAATACAACACGGCCGGCCAGGTTTGGAGAAGTTGTCTCATTGAGGTTGTTCTGTGGATGCTCAAGCGGGTTGTGGAATTATTTGATGAGCTATGTGATGATGGAAGGAGATACCTTAGAATCATTGTCAAGCCGTTTTGGGGTCAGTATGGATAGTATTGAGGCCGTGAATGGGATTGAGGATCCGGATAATGTTACCGTTGGTGCTCTGTACTATATTCCTCTCAATTCGGGTGGGTCTTCTGTTTTAACTTCTTCATTTCCTCTTTATTTCTTTTCTTGCAGTTCCTGGTTTATAGCTTGAACTGTTATGTCAATTGGATTGATTTTGTAAGTTATCAGAGGGGGTGTTAGGAGTTCGTGGACTGAAACCTATGAGGATGATCAAATAGTCCATGACCTGCCTTGTATTTTTGAGTTTTGGAAGAAGTAACTCTTTGTGATCCGTATCAAACTAGCTTAGGAAAAGTACCGTATAGCTCAATCATCTTTTTCGAGTGTCCGAGGTTGTTGAGAGATAGACATGTGATTCATAGAATAGAATGTGTTTTTTGGCTGTGTAAGGGCTGTATGTCAGTATGTGGTGAATTGCTTATGTAGCATCTATTTTGAGAATTTAAGTGTTGTATAGGTTATTCATCCGATCTTTTATAGGAGCTACCCTTAATGACGAACTTCAGAAATGAATCTATTTATCAAAAAGAGATTCTTTGTTTCTAAGCTTGCTTTGCTTCACCTTAATTGTTTAGTAAAAGTTATGTCTCAGTCCAAATGGGGGAATTGCTGAATTTTTTGCTATCAAGTACATTATGCGATTAAATTACTGTAGTAATTCCATAAAAATATGAAGATATCGTTTCAATAAAAAAATAGTTGCTTTTGATGTTTAAAATTAACTATACAATTTTCAAGAGAAGGCGAGGTAATGCAAGCAGTTGACACTTGATAGTAGATCTTTTGATCATATCAAATCGAATGGACCATCTGTTGTTTCTTGCAAAGTTATAGAATTAGAAATTCCAAGGAAACAAATCATCTGAAAAATGCAAAAGATTACACAGAACTGGAGATGTGATTAACAAGCATAAGAGTTGCTTCTGTGTCTGGAATTTTAAAGAGAATAAGATGAATGTTACTCTATACGGCCTGAAGTAGACTGTATTTCTGGCCCCATATTTTCTAGAGTGTTCAGCAACCAGTGATCGAGATATGTAACTTTTCATGAGATATCCTCTGTGCAGGGTTCATTTCAGAGAGAAGCGAATGACATTGTTCTGTCTGAATAGACGGATAAATGACTATCATTGTTCCTCATAGGTGAATTAATGAGAACTATCTGAAGCATAGAACTTAATTCCCAAATCATTTGGAGAACAGGGTTCCTGCATAATCAGTCATTGAAGTTTGTTTCATTGCTTGAGTGAATGGATGGATGCCAGTCATCATAATGCATGTTAGCATAAGTATATTGTTGAACTTGATGAGTAAGTTTGATTCTTATATTTCAGATCTAACTGTTTTTGTTATATAAAGTTCCATTTTGTAAAAAGGAAATTTCCATTTAATTTTATGAGAAAAGCAAAATACCGGTTTTCATGTAAGTGGAATTGATGTCGTTTTGATAGAATTTATGAGGGTTTCGCTGCTATGAAATTTCTAATATCATGAAAATTCCTAGTTCTTGATCAAAGCATTTGTTTTCTCCCTCAGTTCCTGGTGAACCTTATCCAACAGAAGCAGATAGTCCTTCTCCCGCTCCTGCACATTCTGCTAACAATATCTCAGGTGTGGACCAGTTCTACAATTTTCATGCATATCAACAACTATTTATAACACTTTTTTGTGGAGACTGTCAGCAATCATCTAATTTCCTGGAAATCCTTCCCGTTAATTTTTCCATGCAACTTCGTTTGTATAATCTATTATGTTTGCTTTGTGTTTGCAGTTAATGAAAGACCTCATAAGGTCCATGTGCCTTATGGATGGATCATAGGTGGTATTGGCAGTGCTATTGCAGTGATTGTCTTCTGTACTGTTTTCTGCATCTCTTTAAGAAAAGCAGCTCGAAGAAGTCATGATAAAGATCCCGGTGGCAAGAGTTATAAATTCCATATTCTACGCAAGCCAAGTTTTTGTTGTACTTCTGGAAGATACACTTGCTGCCAATCTGGAGAATGGAAGCAAGCAAATGGCGAGTCTAGCAGCCACCAAGTCACTATACCTAAAGGTTAAAACTAGTTTTACAATTCCAGATTCCGGTCATATTTACTTATGTACAAGGCTTTTGCTCTTTTTTTATAAATTTTTAGTTCTAGCATGTTGTTATGTTCGACTTTGAGCTTGTTTATACATGTGATTAGCTTTCATATTTACAGCTCTAGGATCTGATGTGTTTGACGTGGATAAGCCTATGGTTTTCACGTACGAAGAAATTTTGTCGGCAACTGATGGATTCTCTGATTCAAACCTTCTTGGGCATGGAACACATGGTTCTGTATATTATGGTCACCTTCATGACCAGGTTTCTAGCTCTTGCCCTGGTGCCTGAATTGCATAAAAACTTAAAAGAGTAAGATTTATCATCACTCCAATGGTAATGCCATTCTATATTCTTTCAGGAAGTTACAATTAAGAGAATGACGGCTACAAAAACTAAAGAATTCATGGCTGAGATGAAAGTCCTGTGCAAGGTCCATCATACAAATCTGGTAACAGTCTTTTGAAATATTGAATTGCTTTTATGCTTGTAGTTCTCAGCTTGTTGCCTTAAATAGTTTGAATGTTTGACTCGTTTTTTTTTTAATTGTTTAAGGTAGAATTGATTGGCTATGCAGCTACTGGTGATGAGCTCTTCCTTATTTGTGAATATTCCGAAAAAGGTTCACTGAGAAGCCATTTACATGATCCTCAGAGTAAGGGTGATCTTCCTCAATTATGGTTTTGTAGAAATATGTTATTAGAAATCCTGTTGTTTTATGTGTAACGCTTATAGTTGATTTCTTTATATTATGCTAATCCATTTTTACGGGAAATTTTGGAACAATAATAAATAATTCCTTTATCAAAACTTATGCATGTTGATTATCGGTAATATTATGTAAGTAGTTCCATGGTTGGTATCATACCTTGATGAATAAAAATCATGGAAATTTTATCCAACTGCATCTTGGAAGAACCCAAGTCAGTTTTATAAGTTGAGGGACTGATACTTTTCATTATCTTGCTGTTTCTAATTCATTGAGTCATTGCATAGTACATCATTTGAGGTGGCGTACCACTTGTACACCATGCTAAAGTTTGCAAGAATTGCTGTAGGTCACACTTCAATTTCATGGATTCTGAGAGTTCAGATTGCACTAGATGCAGCCAGAGGTATCGAATACATTCATGAGCATACAAAGACACATTATGTCCACAGGGATATTAAGACAAGCAATATCTTACTTGATAGCTCCTTTAGGGCAAAGGTTTGGACATAACTAGATTAATTGGATTTTAGGTTATTATCTCAATATATATGGTACGTCTCAGCAGATTTTTCTCTTCAGATATCAGATTTTGGATTAGCAAAACTTGTTGGAAAAGCTGGTGAAGGAGAAGCTTCAGCTACAACAATTGTTGGTACATTCGGCTATGTAGCCCCTGAGTAAGTAAAAGTACTACAAATGTTTTGGTCAAATTGTGTCCTTCAACCACTCTCAACTATTACTTTTTCATTGTGCAGATACTTGAGTGATGGCCTTGCTACAACCAAAAGTGATGTATATGCATTTGGTGTTGTTCTTTTCGAAATCATATCCGGAAAAGAAGCTACAATTCGAAATGAATCTGCAGCAACCAAAAATCCTGAAAGTCGTTCGTTGGTGTCTGTGGTAAGTCTTGCCCATTATTATCCACCAAGTAGGATAATAGTTAGACTTTCTTACTGTGATGACATTGTTCATGTAGGAAATGAAATAAGCGTGGATCAATGATCCGATAAATAATTGCTCTTTTAGAAGAATTGAGAATCCAGTGGAATTATAAAATGTGCAGACATTTTACCATCATCTACTTGGTTAAACAATAAAGCGATAAAGAACATACCATATGGCATTGATAAAGGATCGATCAAATGCTTAAATTGCAGATGCTAGCAGCTCTCCTCAATTCACCCGACTCCACGAGCATGTCAAGCCTTAAAGACAATGTTGACCCCAATATGATGGATTTATATCCCCATGATTGTTTGTATAAGGTGACTTTTCTTCGTCTTTATCCTTTTAAGTATATACTAGTTGAAGGTAGATTTCCTGCAGATTGAAGGTAGAGGAACTAAAGAAGCAGCAATTTACTGTTTATAATTGAGCTGGGATTAATGGGATAAATAGTGTTCTACATTTCATATGCATTTACATTCGTCATTTCATAAGCAGAACTTTTTCTTTGATTGTAACCTATTTCTGCTAAAACAAGATCATGCATCTCTGGTCCCCCTCCTAAGTCGTTACCCTTGGCTTGAGTCTGGGAAAGCCTTTGCTTATTGCTTAATTGTATCTAACTCAATCATCTTTTAACTTTGGATCTTCTTGTTGGTGATCAAATTAATGAACAGATGGCCATGCTCGCCAAGCAATGTGTAGATGCAGATCCCATCCTCCGACCCGACATGAAGCAAGTGGTGATATCCCTGTCACAGATACTGTTGTCTTCCATTGAGTGGGAAGCAACTCTTGCCGGAAACAGCCAAGTATTCAGCGGTCTCGTCCAAGGCCGATAACGGTGGCTGAAGCTGAACCTTTATTCCTTTATTCGGATATCCCTTGTACTGCACGTGGCTATGTTGTCTCAGACAGCTCAGTGTTCATATAGTAGAGACCTCATATTATCCCTTTCCCTCTGTTTTCTGATTTTCTGTTTCACACAACAGCTATATGGAAAATTTTTGTAACACGTGATGTAACTCAGGAGTGGATCGTTAAGGTTCTAAGACAAGCAGCTAAATGGCGTATATTATTATCTCAATCTTATGGTATAATATCTCTTTACCAAGTATCTGCTACAATAAACAACCCAACTTTATTTCAAGACTCTACACTATTAATTCTTCTCACTACTTGCATAGAGAAGCTAGTACACGACGAGGTGGTTCAAAGGACTTTCTGGCATGAAGAACAGCCCAATTGTCTATCAGTAGAACATCACCCTTCTGCCAAGGAATTGCAACACTTTCCTCTTCAAGAATTCTTAAACAGTCATTGATAATATCACCGGGCAATGGTTTACCATCCCCAAATGTCACTGCCCTGGTAGGATCATTCCTCTCATCTTCCCAACCCGTGTACGCAGCCACCATACTGTTGAACCAAATTTTGCGACTCCTTGTTCTGTCAAATTTGATAGCTGGGATTGGTCCCATGATTGTTTTCACTCCATCTTCTAACCATTCTAGCTTCATCCCCAGTTTAGCAGCCCTGTTGAAACACGAATGTCATACACTCATCATTAAACAACAAGAGGCTTCTTCTGTATCCTCTTGCAAATAATCAGCAGATACTACAAAATCCCACTTGCTATTAGCTCCTAATCTATTCAAGTCAGCGACTTTGAAATAAAAGATCGAGTCTTGAACTAAAAAACCAGAGCTTCTTACACAAGACTTTGAACACAAACCTTTGAGCAGCAACACTCTTGTCATCTGTCAAAAACGTGGACTTCCATCCCCGTCCAATTGGAGAAGCAGGATTGTCTTCTTCACCCAACACTCGGATATATATCAAACCATGCTCCTCCAATCGCTCCACGAAATCAGGGTACTTGTCTTTCATCTTCTGATACACAACATGGCTCAAGACAATTGGAGTCTCTCCTCCACTCCTTGGTTCCACTTCACAGAAAAAGAACAACTTTGATGGGAACTCAGGAACCTAAACAAACAAACAAATCCCACTTAACTGTAAGAAATCTAGCACCGAAACAAGATTAAAGATCGAAGCTTTCGACGATTGAACCTGGGCCATCTCATGGTGGAAGGGAATCTTCTGGTCGGGAGGGGACTCATTGGCTGTGAAAACACGACCAACGACGTTGGTCCTAGGGGCGGCTCCACCCACATACGGTAACTCCTCGAAGCCGAAGGCTTCAACCACGTCGTTGAACTCGGAGGCCGACGAGACGTCAAATCCTCTGAACAAAATAGCTCCAGTCTCGTGAAGCAACGACTCGTAGTACGGTTTGCTGTTCTTGACAAGGACGGGAAGTGAAGCGCGTGCAGGGTTTGGACCGAGAACGGACGGGAACGGAACGGAGCCGTACAGTTTCTGGTGGGGAATTTCCGTCAGCTTAAAAGTCTCGGCCATTGTCGCAATTGTTGTCTAAGAAGAAACTTCTTATATAAAGGTAGCGTTTGAGGGGAACGCGCCCACGTGGAGTGTGGGTCCTGTATGACGTTTAATTTAACCAAGATAGCGTCTAGGTTCGGGGGGAAAAAGCAGTTGCCTAGACCCGACCCTGACCCATGTAGTGATTGGAGCTCCGAATTGAAAAGTCCGCCTTTTTCGAAGTTCAAATCTGAAAGAAAACTCATTGAACGGTGAGAGAGTATCTGCTTGGCGAGAGTGAAATGGCGAGAAACGAAGAGAAAGTGAACTTGACGAGACGAGCACTGAGAGATTTATCGAATAGTAATGGAGGAGTCGGAAGGTTCGCGAAATCGGTGAAGAAAGGGGTTGTTATGGAGAAGAAATCGAAGGTTAAGAAACAAGAAGAAGACGAAGCGGGGGTTCTTGATCGGCTCTTGCTTATTCAGTCCGATGTCTCTTCTCTAACTAGCCAGGTGGCCCTTCGAGACCTTTTCGTGGAGAATGAACTTAGGTTTTCGAAATTTGCAAGTTTTATTACTTCAGTTTTGGTATTTAGTATTTTGATTGATATATAATGTGCCTACATTCAACAGATTGATGAACTTGTTGCGCAATCATTCAATGTGAAGTCGACAGACAAAGAGGGGAGAAAGGAAATTGAGTGTTTTGTGCATTTCTTGTCTGATATGCTTTCTTCTTTGAAGGTTAGTTCATAAGAATATTAGTGTCATTATTTTGTGATGGAATACACTGTTTGTCAAATTGATGTGCAAATGTTCTACACCAAATTTGCAGCCATGGGTGCCAAGACTTCGGAAGGTTCTCTCTGGCCCTTCTGTTGGTGGTGAGAACCAGTCAGGACTACATTTAGCAGGGGAAAGTGTTTCTGTTGTGAATGAAAATGAAAACTTTGAGATAGAAAGTCCTGAGCAAAGCAAGATGGAGTCATTGATCTCTCCTTCTCCACTTGTGTCATGGCGAGCTGGCTGTGAGAATGAAAGGGGTAGACAATTATTTCTGCTTACGCCTCTCCCGATTGGGAAGACACTGTCGTTGAAGCGTTACGGTCCATCCAGATCAGTTTTTGAGAGAATTGATTCAAATCCTGCTGTTGACATACCATCCTTTGAAGCAATTTCTGACGATGTAAAAGATGATTTGCTAACGAAGGCAATCCTATCTGAGAATTCTGATTCTGTTGTTGCTGAAACTAAGAGCAGTCCTGAGCGTGGAGTTGTCTCTACCCCGATGCTCTCTAAAAAACATTGCTCTGTGCTTGTCATGACTCCACACATGAAGATGTCCCCTCCGAAATCTTGTGTGTTGCTGCAACCCATTTACGAGTCTTCTAATAAGGGCAATGATAAGACTAGGAAGTCAACACCATTTCCTGTTGGAATTCACACAGAAGTATCTGAATCTTCCGAAAGTGAAGGCTCTGAGAATCTCGGTTTCAAGTTTCCAGAGCTCTTGGGTATCCAGTGTGTCTACAAGTCTAGAATGGGGAAGAAAGAGTTAGAGGCATCACCTAATTGGTCTTTTTCACCTCCTAAAACTTGTGTTCTACTGGAACCACCTCATGATGAATCACTGGACATTGCCCCCATTGATCACGCCTCTGCAGTTGCTCCTGTCCTGAATCAACAAGTAAAGTTGAAATCATTAGCACATGATATTGAAACTCACACTGGTTGTCATCAAATTAAGAATTCTCATAACCCAGGTATTGTTCTTTATGTTAGTGGTAATTAATATATATTATCCTCTGGTAAGTCAAAGGGGCAAGATGAATATTACTTGCACAAATGTTTTGGTTTTCTCAACAGAACCTGTAAGTTCAACTCTTGTAGAAAGCACTCCCATTTGGAAGGAACAAGAAAGCAGGATCAGAACCGGAAAGCGTCCTGGTGAGAATACTCTAAAGAAGGAGCTTTGGACAAAGTTTGAGGCTGCGACCACTTGTGGATTTCGTTTAAATGTCCCGCAATTCCGAGGGACTGCAAAGAAAGGATTTATTGACATGCTTGATGAAGCTTCTTGCGATGGAGAGAGTTGTTCTGCTGGTGGCTTTCGGTAACCTAAGTACTTATCGACTTTTAAAAGCTTGTTGACTTGCCAATCCTTTTACATGGTTGATGTTAAGAAGTGGCAAGAGGCTTTATATACATTCTGTTGTATTACCCACCAAAGACCAAAAATTTTGCCGCTTACAAGCGGATAAGCCCGTCAAATTTGGTTCCAATTTCTCTGGAAGAACAACCGTTAACTGGGTCTCCCAAGGCTCTAAAGTTCTCAAAAGTCATTTTCTATCGTAAGTCCCAACTATGACTATTATGAAGACCCTACTCTCAAAAGCTGAGGCTATCCCATCTCAAATAGCAAAGCTTCCATATCCTATCAAGGAGTCTCATAGAGAGCAAAACTTACCTATATTGCAGCAACAAGATCTAACCATGTACAGATTTTAAAATAATACATATTTGATTGAAAGATACAGAAAAAAAAGTTAATCAACTAAAACATACACTAACATCATGAATAAAAATGAAAATACAGGACTCTTGTCCAGCCTCTTTACAGATATTCCTTTCGTTTATCTGCCTCTTGCATGCTGTATTACAAAACCTATATCTCCTAAAATCAGCTACAACCTTAAAAAGACCGACCGTGTATTTATGGTTGACAACTCAGGCATGGCCTTGGGGCATATTTACTAGTTTATTCTATGGAGAAATCACATCGAGTATCCTGAAATGGACAAAGGCAGTTTCCATTTTCTTCTGGTGGAAATTTCATCAAGAGCAATCATTCTGACATGTCATCTTCAGCTCCACTTGAGTGGCCATTATGCAGACCATTGTCATAATCTAATCTTCCCATCCTTGATTTCAAAATATGACCCTTCAAATTTGGCTTTGCCTGAAACTCAAAATCAAGTCAAGGGCACAACGGATTCAGATTCAGCACAGATTTAAAACTATGAACTTACAAAAGAGAAGTATGGCCTTACCCTTGAAGGCCCCTCCATTGTATTAGCAGTTGACATGTTCCTAACAACAACTCTGGAAGGCACAGGAAAGTGTTCAACCTCATGGCTAGATCTTCCCTCTATGGCTCTCTTCTTTTTCAAAGTAATCTTTGTGGGAAGAGGCTGCAACAAGATGGATAAGCGATCCAAGTTCAGAAAATACTGAAACTAATACTCCATTTTCTTAAAATAATGAAAGAGGGGGTGGTGAAAGTAAAATTTGTGGTGCAAGCATGAAATGAGCAATAACAATAAAATAGTTCAAGTTATTACCAAATAACGAGATTCGGTTTCATCAAATGAGACCACATATGTTGTAGGATCATTAGCATCATCACCTTGTGCCTGTTAGATCAGTCATGAACAAATATCAGTAACAATTAAGCCATTCCAAGATAGGTAAACTCTCAAGGTTTAGCAGCACATACATCCCAGTGGTACTCGCGAACCCAAGTATATAATATATCCTCGCTCTCGTCATATATATACTTTGATAACTGCCATAAAAAAAATAAATAAATAACATTTCTGCATTTTCATAACAATCATACATCGGTATAAGCAGCTTCAAGATTGCAGCTGTAAAATTATATATAAAATGAAATTTTAAATTTAGCATCTACCTCATTTGGAGCAGGGGCCATGTACGCCAAAAATTTTTCCACTTTACCAGACACTGAGCCCGTTGTCACACAAGCCTTCATAACAGCCTGCGCACAAGTATAGAGATCCTAGAGTCATTCCCAGATAATAACACGAGCAATTTTTATCTTGAAATGAAGATGAACAAGAGAAACAAGACACTGTGGCAAAGATCCAAGAGTCGTTCCCAGATAATAACAGAAGAGCTATTTTTATCTCGAAATGAAGATGAACATGAGAAACAAGACACTGTGGCAACTTAAGAATTAGTGGAACATTACAAAAAGAAATAAGATTCTGGAAGAGATCCTAAACACAAAACAATGGATATCAATGAAGTTGCAAAAATATCTGCAGTGATTTCCTATGGTGCATACTTCTGCTAGGAGTATATCAGTGCTGGTTGCATGTTCTAAACCACCTAAAAGTTTTGTAATCTAGGAACTGTAGTTGGGCTACAATTATGACGCTTTCATACAACAGATCAGCTAACAACTTACTTGCGCCTCACAGGCTTCACGAACGGATTGATCCAATTTGCTGTAGCTTTCTGAATCAACAGTTGGGGCACCATCAAACTGAGCAAGGATAAATTTGTCTTCATACCTGGCATAATAGATCAATAACAACTGGTTGAGATTAAAAATCAAGATACTTCATGCAATATGACCATTTTCTACTCCTAAAAGTCAAAAATTTTATTCAAACATAAATCAATAACTTCAGTAAACAAGACATTCAGTTGGTGTGTTGAGGAGAAGCATTTAAAGCACAGATCTTACTCTTGTGCATCATCTCCGTTACAGCACAAGAAAATTAATGGATATTGGACAATATTCCCATGGAAAACTATATCTACTTCCAGGTTTTGCTGGATAACATAAACTCATCAGATAACAGTATACCTGTCAAAATCAGGTAGCAGTGGCATGATCTCAACAGGTTGCAACCCTTTATTGGTTGCATGCACAGGTGGTAACTTGCTGACTTCAAATGTTTCTTCAATTGCCTTGATTTGTCTCTCCCTGAATCATCATCAACCAATTTTAGCAAGTATTTTTCAAAATATATGTGACTGATATTTTCCATGACACATGTACCATTTTCTTATCGTATGCAGTTTGCAACACAAACCTGTTATTGTGGTTTTCCAGAATGTTGTGGCCTCCCTTCATTTCCCTTAATTCTTTAGCTTGTTTTTCTGTTAGAGACTGTCAAACGCCAATAAATTTGGTTATAATGCAACCTTCACTAACTTGTAAGCTGAATAACAAAGTAGTGAAGTGCATAGAACATCAACCTGCTTCGCTGAATCTGCACTGAGGGGAGAAATATACTGTGTCTTAACCAGCCAAGAAACACCTTTGTCAGTGGGGCGTTCTTTTCTCCTGATGCCATCCTTTTTCACAGGAGTAACTACATCATCATCACGCAATAATTCCTCATCTTCAGAAGCAAGAGGTGGTCTAGGCCCTTTAGGAGGACTAATGAAATAAGTGGAAAAAAAAAAACATAATCAGGACCCTTATGTTTTAGATACTATCGGAAGCCAATAAACCATCCTTCCCTAGTTCACCCCAAATACTGCACCCAACATATCTCCCCCCAGCACCCACCAAAAAAATGGAAAATGAAAAACATTAATGCTGAAAGAAAAGGGCAGGGAAGTGTACTTGTATACACTAAGATCAAGCAAGTCAAGAGGTATCCCAAGATCTGGCTCAACATATAGTTGGGGTTTCCACATCTTCTCCAAAGATGTGATTGTGTATCTTGTAAAGCTGCAAGTAAAGGTGTCAAAGTAAACATAACACTTCATCACTAGAGAAGAAATAAATCTAAGAAAAACAGAAGAATGCAATTCTGAAGAACTTTCTACAACTTCACAACTAACCCTCACTTTTCGACATCAAAAGTTTGAGGAGTTAGCTTAGATCAGTGTGTAAAATTTAAGTCAGAAATCAAATATACTCAAAGAAAACATCTACAAGTGTATGTATGAAAAACCACAAAGCAGACTTGCATACCGATCTTCATCTCTCTTCAATTTCATAAACTTTGGTTGGGCACTTGGATCAGGAAGTTCATTCCTAAATCTGTAGCAAACAAGTTGTGAGAAAAATAAAAGGGCTCAAGTAGTACAATTTTCAGCCAAAATTTCACTACCAATTCACAAGATCTTGTGTGCTAGAAGATGTCTAATAGATATGAAGACCAAAGTCATGGGTCATGGAAATACCACAGCCAAAATATCGAGATTCTTTCCTATGATGAACAAGTCTAGATACAGTATAACTAAATCTTAAGAAACACATGGAGCACCCTAACTAAATCTTAAGAAACACATGGAGCACCTACGAATCTACACAACCACTCTCTACAGAGGCGCAGTGGACATAGGAAGAATTCCTAAGAACCACACACTTGATAACACACAGCATGCTATCTAACAAATATAGATATACACAGCCATGGGTGATGATTCCCATATCTCATACTTTTATCTTATTAATCTTATCAACGTTAAGTCAAATACTATGAGTGACAGGCTATCACAAGTTGGAGCAACAAGTGATAAATTTAACATTCAGAGAAATAGGACTATATTCCAAGAAAACTAAATGTAAAGCCTGGGAAGACAATCCAATAATTTTTAGCAACATACTTCATTCTGCACAAAAATGTTGTAGGCTTCTTTAGCCTATTTTCAGTATCCGCAGTCAAAAGTGGATTGGCCCCTCTATCCCCAGTTCGTGGTCCGACAATGGAACCATGGCCCTTCTGCGCAGATAGCATCCGAGTCTTTTGCAGAATCGAATTCTGCGACTCTTTCAACTGCTGCCTATGCTTGTCTTCATTCCTCTGCTTCTCAAACTCTCTCTTCTTCCTCAACCTCCTCTCCTCCTCCGTCTCCATCCTCCCCGGTACATTCATTTTCTTTGCCACCTGGACAACAGGCTGTGGCGGAGGAGGCTTCCGCTTGCTTCCAACCCCATGATTAAAGTTCCCATGATCTCTCCTCTCTCTAGAAAACCCTTTATCTCTATCTACTCCACTCTCCTTAGGAGGAGGCGGCGGGGGTGAGGTGGGAGGCGGTGGCGGCGGAATGGATGAACTGGGAGGAGGTGAAGAAGGAGGAGGCGGCGGCGGCGGTGGAGGAGCTGGTTGATGACCATACTGAGAATACTGCGAAGTGGGGTAGTACTGTTGATGTGGCGCTGGCGGAGGAGGAGGGGGAGGATATGATGATTCCGGCGGTGGCGGAGGAGGAGGTGGCTGATAAGGATACTGCTGGTGTGGCGGCGGCGGCGGCGGATAATGCTGGGGGTAATTTTGCTGAGAGTAAACCGGTTGTGCTGGTGGAGGTGGTGGAGCTTGATTTGAAGGCGGCGGAGGAGGAGGCTGAGGAGGGAATGTGGATTGTGGAGGAAACGGCCTATAAGAGGCCATTGAACAATCAAAACCCTAAAAGTTTTCCAAATCCCCAATTCAAACACCCAAAACTCTCAACTTTTTCCAAACCAACACAGCAATCCACAAAAAAGGGGCAACCCAATTCACCAATTTCGATTTCTTATTCCACTCTTCACAAAAATCTATCAAAGAACACAAGGAAGCAGGTGAAGTTTCGATCTTTGCACTAGTGTTGAAAGCTGAAGAAACCCAGAAACGTGTAATAGGATTTGAAACCCTAATAATGTGAATCGAAGAAATTCCCTACAAATTGGGGCAACAGGAAGGGATCAAGCCCCTGCATGGCTTCAGATTAACCTAATTTCATAGTATTTGTATAGATTCATGCAGAGAGAGAGAGAGAGAGAGAGAAGTTGCAACATTGACATAGAGTTGCTGCTCACTTCTATAATTATTGTCATCATAATCCTTTTCTTGAAGGGGAATAATATGTTGGAGCTTTTAGTTTATACCAATAAAATTAAAACAAATTCAATAGATTATAAAAAATTGAAATCTGATTTACCTATTAATATATTATGATTTAAAATTAAATTAATCATATAAAAATGCTTGATTGCTTTAAAAAAATAAAATAGTTATTGGGTCTAATGAAAAATTTTGGAGTCCTCTTTTAGATATTTTCATTTTTTATGAATATTTTTATTTTTCTCTCATGGTTTAAAAAAACAACTTTTCTTAAGATATAATTTGTCTCCATATCAATCATTGATGATTGAAGTGTCAAGTAGCCAAGAAGTCCTTTTACATGACAGATTACCTAAAAACACCCAAAGTTATGATGTGTCTAGTTCCTGCTTAGATAAGAGTGCTAAGACTGATATGTTAAAATTCTGTGCTGAATTTGTCTTTTTAATATATATTTTTATAATGTTAATTATTTGGTTTAGTATGTGATCTTATGATTATGAATATTGGAAAGATTAAAGTTAGATTCATTATTAGCTATTAACCTTAAACTTTAAAGGCATTATAAATTATGACACGAGGAGTGTTATGTCTTTAGTAGTTTTGTAATTAGACCACAAAAGATTTGAGTGTGAAGGATGAACTTGGCCAATTTGTTCGCTTATATTTCAAATATGTTTCAAGTTCAATTCTAGAGTATGAAGTATATTTATTCCGAATAGGTTATATGTATATTAGCAAGATTTCGATTGGGATGCTGTTGTTATTGTTGTTGTTCATATATTAGCAAGATTTCGATTGGGATGCTGTTGTTATTGTTGTTGTTTACGTTATTGACATATTTTTATATATATTCAAAACTTTATTGATTATAAAACCATGAACTTCTAGTTATGAAACAAGTAAAACTTTCATACAACTTGCATTAGCTCTTTTTAAGTACAATTTACATAGAACTTATTAGTGAACCAAATGGCTATTACTTCCATTCATTCACTAAACACTTCCCATCTTTGGGTACTTTGCAAATGGTAGAACTATTCACCATGGATTCAGCTACTACCTTCTTCTCTTTTTCCCCTATATTTAGCTTGCCTTTGTCTTACTTCGAGCGAGAGGCCGCATTTATTGGCCCGATTTGTCGTAATAGCTAAAAAATAAAATCAAATAATGATTACGAGTTTTATCAATACTAAAAAAGAATTAAGAATCGTCAAAAACTAATAATATAAACACCTGAAAATAGGCTTCAATCTTTCTTTTGAGGGTTGAGTATTCTTTCTTGAGTTGTTGAAATGACCTCATGCATCTGCATGCATATTAAATAAACCACATTGAGAAGTTTTGGTAGTTAATACATTGATAAATCCAAGCCCTTAATTTCCTATAATTGCAAAGTGATTACCCTTCTCCATTTCCTGTTCTGCAATATTCCCTAAAGAGAGAGCACTCAGCTTTCACCTTTTTGGCTCCAATGCTGTGTCCAATAAATAAGAATAAAGGTAAAAGAGATTGGTTTAGGTAAAGCTAACAAAGAAGGAATATACTCAGACGATGATGGTGACGACGATGATACCTTTAACAAAATATATATCATTACTATATATGTATTGTTACTACTTACCTTGAGCTACTTCCTTTGAACTGATGCATGTAACTATCCAGCTTGTTAAAATCAAGACTGCTCTTCTCTCTGCATATCAAAACTAAGTTATTTCACTCCCTCCATGTCAAAACCACATGAAACATAACTGGATAAGAGAAAGTTGGAACTGACAATTCTTGCTCTATGTTATGTATTAGTCTAGCTGAATCTCTATAGTACAATGTCACAACTTCCTCCACAAAGTTAGGGTTAGCATCATCTTGGAGCTCCTCCAGCTGGATGAACTGTTCATCGAGAAATCCCTACAGGGATGAATGACCCACCATTCAATTTTCTATGTTAGCTCAAATAAAAGAGTCGAATTTTGAACAGTAAGAATGGTAAAAGAAGCAAGAACTAACCTGATCAAATAGAGATTGCCTTGTAAGAGCAAGCTGCCTGTGGAAATGGTTTCTCTCCATATAGTGAAAGAATGTTGGATAAAGCAAGGTATGAGAGAATAAGAAAGAAAGAGAACACTTGAATGGCCCTGAGGTGATAATTCATCTTGGCATGCCATTTATATAGCAGAGAAAAAGAGTGGAATTTCTAATTTCTACTATGGATTGATGAGCATAGGAGACTAGGCGTCAATGAAACATTTGGACAGGTGGAGCAAAGATCCAAGGTGAAAAAGGGAGATTTCATGTCAAAATAAAAGCTTACTTTTTTTTCCCCCTTCTAAGAAGGCAAGAACAACCTTGTTCTAAGATAAAAAAATACCAGTTTTGTTGGTTTAATATTAAAATATTGGAATCGTTTAATTTTTCGGTTTGATTTAGTTTAATAATCTTTGTTATTAAAAACTAATTAATAACTCAATTTTCATAAACTAATCAGTTTTAATAAACCAAAATAAACAAACTAATTTTTATTTAATAGTCTTTTTTCAATTAAATTTTAAATTTGATATTTTCTTCAGTCATTTTTTAAATTCTTTAATTTTATTCAATCTTTAACCAGTTTTACAATGATCTAATGCCTGTTAAATCTTTTAAACCTTAAACATTTTGTTTTATCGGTTTAACTTTCGTCTGATTTTAAAAACATTACTTTTATTTGTGAATATAAGATTGTAATAGTTAAATAAAATTTGTCACATCAACTAATTAATGTACAATTTTTAACAAAAAAAAAAGTTTAGTATCTTTATTGTTAATTCTTACATATTATTTTATCACTTGTGTCAAATCCTAAACCAAAGTTGCTACAAGATTCTAATTGATGTATATTTTTCAATTGTTACCTTTTATTGTAAAGTTTCAACTAGCTTTGTTCAAATTTATATGCATATTGATGGGATGTTGTATTTTATTGAATATTAAATAAAATTTTAAAAGTTTTTATTCTTTGAATCTGTGTAAATTTTTGCAAAAAATAAATACTATTCATTAAATAATCTAATACTTAAGATTTGGCCATTAATACCCTGACAATTCTTACCAATGATTTAAAAATCAAACCAAAAGTTAAACTAGGAAGACAAAAAATTTAAAATTTAAAAGGTTCAATCAATATTAGAACATCATAAAAATGACTAAATATTAAATAAAATTAAAGAATTTGAAATATGATTGAAAGAGATTGTCCTTATCTATCGAAAAATTTAATTGAAGCGAAAAAAGATATTCTTAACTGAAAATTAATTAATTAATTTTGATTTATAAAAACTTAGTAATTTACGAAAATTAACCTATTAATTAATAAACTGATTAATTTTTAAAAATAATAATTATTAAAGTAAATCGAATCGAAATGTTGAGTAATTTAAAGTTTTTAAGATTGAACCAAATTAGAATTTTTAATCATTGATTTTTATCTTCATATCATGCATAATAATAATCTTTCATTGTTCAATAAAATTTAAAAGAAGCAATGAAGTAATTTTAAGATAAGTAGCTCGCTTACAAACTTACTTTTAAATGAATATAATTTTTAATAATTATATGCAAATTAAATAAATTATTTAATAAATCAATCAACTAAGAAGCAAAGCAATGAGTCTCCTACTTATGCACAATCACAACCACTTGTGAAGAAGAATAACAAAATAAAGATCTATATGCATTTGCATGTTCTGATTTAGATTGAAGGGAGGAGTGTTCATTAAACCAAATCTTTTAAAGAGCTAATAGCCACTTAATCATAAGAATATCCCCTTCTCATGTGAAACCAACTTGCTAAATGAACATATTCTGATAGAAGACTGTTAATTAGGTATATCCAAAGGACTCAAATGATGTTGTGCTGAGTATGATTATTATCCATTAATATAATATATTCTTGATATCTCAATAAATTAAATAGAAGAGACCATATTATTAAAGTAAATAATTAAACACCGCGGAATCAAAATCAAGACAACTCCAAGTGGATCGAAGACAGTAGCTGATTCTGCGAAAAGACCATGTGTACGGAGAAGCTTTTAGTGTCTAATCATATTTGATGATTTGCAGCAATTTACAGCTAGATTAGATTCATAATCTAATATGATATCCAATTAAGAAATGGTGCATAGTATCTTCATCCTGGATGAACTGAAATTGACAAACTGTGGGAAAAAGTTACATGCACTCGAGAGTTAGTACATAAACTTATGAATAAAAAGTTATATGATAATGTTCAATTTTTCTCGGTTTGATAAGCAGATGAAGAAGGTGAAAGCATTGACCTAAACAAATGTGTTAAAGCTTATGCACACACATTAAGCAGCAAAGAATCTTGTCTTAAAGACAAGTTCTGCAGTTACAGTAGCAAGCAGAGATATGGTGGGTGAAGAATATTAACAAGAGGAGAATCATTAGTGAGCAGAAGAAGAAAATATTTATTATTACCAGAACAGTAGCAAAAATCCCAAAAAAAATAATTAAAAAAAAGATTGGCATCAGAACTTGACCTTGCAGGCAAAGGCCCTTGTCATGTCAGATTATTAGCAAAGGCGTCGAAAGGGAATGATGTGTTGAAGAAGATATTCTTTCTTTACTGATGTTTTACATTGGAGACACACCAGAGTTTGTAAGCTTTAGTTAGATTCAACCTGTCATTTGATTTCACGTGGTTAACTTGTTAAGTAATTAACTCGTGAAGTAGTTTATCAGAATATGTAATCTGAGAATTATTGCCTGTAATGCACATTTACTTCAAAAATAATGACTTAAATTCGATCAAAATTATTTTTAAAAAAAAGTGTTGTCACATCTATTTCTTTATTAAAAAAGTTGAAAAATAAAAATTGAAGAATGTGAGTGGATGGTCTGGGATCAGAATATGGTTTTGGTACTATTTTCATTGTGATTCTCTTTTCCCATCACTGTCTTCTATGTCGATAAGAATTCCACTCTGGACAATTATCCTCTCACCTAGCAGCAGCAACAGTAGTTAGCTTGGTTCTGGATGGAATTAAAATTTTTCTTCAAATCATTAAAAATAGTATAATCACCATATCAGTTAGCAGAAGTTAAGCTTGGAACTTTGTTGTTACCCTTGTCAGCAAAAGATGGAAGTGGCAAGGTTTGAGCTCGGATTAAGTTTGGAATGGATTAGGAGTTTCCACGAGAACTTCTGAGATTTGCAGTGTAATCAACATGGACTAATTTAGTTAATTTCGATTGGTATTCTATTGATTAATATTATTCTGCAGAATTCTTGTGATCGTAATTCTGATCCATAGGATGCAAACTCTACTACTGTTCTTCTGTTTCTACTGAAAGCTTAATTGACAGGAAACATGCAACTTAACATTAATCTGTCTGCTTTCAGGAGAAGTAGCAGGACCAACCGTATTGAATAATGTAACTACAAACTTTCCAGAAACATACAAAGAACCAAGTGATACAATCATCAAAAGTCATAGTCCAGCAAACTCTCTCAGAATTTTTAGGTAACAGTAGCAGAAAGGAAAGGAGAAAAGATTCTGTAGTATTATTGAAGTGAGACAGTCCCGTTGCAATAAAAATTCCCGAGAGACGAAACAACTGGTTTCTTGGACACAGCTTCTGGGAAAGATTGTGGCAATTCCCTGAGGAGGAATGAGCAGATGCCAACAATACAGGAATGTGGTCACTGATGTAATCAGACAAAAGTTCTTGGTTGCTGTCTCATTAACCTTTTCATAGATATTCTCCTTGAAGCATCAATCCTGCTCATCTTTACAGGAATCACATTATTGAAAAACAGCCGCTCCTGTCTTCATTCGACTACTGTCAACTTTTGCTTGGCCTGCAAAAGTTTATCCAAAACAGAGATGAACGATCCTGATCCTGAAACCATCAAACAAATGACTCAGCAGACCCATAAGTATTCCTGATATGACATCAACAAAAAGGAAATTACAAAATGTTTGTTAACTTTCAGGAGAGTTTATAGTCATTGTTACAAACTAATCTAGCTTTCATTTTCATGAAGCCAAACCAAATTTGAAGACATTTCTGCATATCATTCTTCATGAATACAATTAGCAAACTTATATGCGTTGGGCTCAGGTTTCATTCGGCATGCACTGTGCACTCCATCGAAAAAATAAATGAAAAACAAACCGCCCACCGTGGGGCTCGAACCCACGACCACAAGGTTAAGAGCCTTGCGCTCTACCAACTGAGCTAGACGGGCTTGTTGTGTTAATGTTTCAAGTTCTTATAAAAAGATTAATGTAATTTTCGGTATTTAATCTCTCCTTTTTTGCTAAAGGATTATATAATGCGATTTAGTAGAAAATTACAGTATTATTAAAAAATTAATTACTCTACTGTATAATCTTAATATGTAAATATAATATACTTTCTTAATTTTATCACGTAATTAGACATTCTTATAATTAAGATTAAAATAAGTCAATTTCTTATAATTGAACGAATTAAAAAAAACACGTTTAAACTCAAGTCAAGTTGAGTATTTTACCTAAATTTTAACTTTAATTTGATTAAATTAAGTTTAATTTATTCAACTTGTTTATTTTACTTCAATTTTATCTTAAAAAATTATAATAATATAAATTTGATATAACAATTACTTATTAATATGATGAATTAAAATAAATTTAATTTATAGTCATTGAAAAAAATCCAAAAATTATGTCTTAAATAGACCGCTTAATGTATAAGGAATCAAGTCGACCCAAATGAACAAAACAACAACTAGGTGACTAAACCTTAAATCCATCCAAGAAGTTAAACCCTATGCATGTAAATACAAACTATCCCACCTACGCCCTTACGTAATTAAATGTGTATTTAATTCATTCAATACATGTAAGAAGGTTTAAAATGATCTGGGTTTTCTTCATTTTGTCTAAATTCAATCGAGATCCACGGTTGAAACAATAGAAGCCATGGATGGTCAGCTGAGCAGGAACATAAGCAGAAAACTGAGCAGAGCTATGGAAAGTGTGTTCTCTTCAGGGATACACTCCAGAAGACATAGCTCTTTCGACCAAGACGAGGAAGCTCTAAAATGGGCAGCCATTGAAAGACTACCTACGTTTGATATGTTAAGAACAACTATCATCAACTCTTACATGGAACATACCGAGAGAAGAACTGTTGTCCCTGAAACAGTTGATGTTAGAGTGCTCCACGCGAACAAGAGGCAGACTTTTGTTGACAACCTCTTTAAGGTTGTTGAGGAAGACAACGAACGGTTCTTGAATAAATTCAGAGAAAGAATGGACAAGTAGCCGTATTCTCTTCCATTTCTCTACTGCATTACTGCTTCCTTCTCGTTTCATTGCTTAATGTTCTTGCATTATAAACACATCGGAATGTCAGCTTACGTCCAAAGTCTTGGACCTACTCCATTGCTGTGCTTGCTATTAACTATTTTTATCTTATAATGGTGTATGTAGGGTTGGAATCCAACTGCCCACAGTGGAACTGAGGTTTGAGAATTTGACAGTGGAAGCAGATTGCTACGTTGGGAACAGGGCACTTCCTACCCTCCCAAATGCAGTCAGAAACATCACAGAATCTGCTCTTGCTATGCTTGGGATTAGCTTAGCTAACAGAAGAAAGCTCACAATCCTTAAAAATGCCTCAGGAATTATAAAGCCATCAAGGTACTTAAAATTATCAAACTATATGGAAGGTTCTCATATCGGTTATTTTATAAGATTAGCAAAAAATATATATATATATATCTCATTTTAAAATCAGTTGATAAAATTTAGGATCAATTTGTTTCTATTTTTATTTTTAATTTTCTGTTTTTATTTTCAAATTCAATAAAAAAATTGTTTGAATTTTTAATTTTTGTTTTTAACTTCTTCCTGTTTTTAAAAAAGATGAAAAATCATAAAAATTAGTTTTTGTTTTTATTTTTATAATCTAATTTATTATCAATTAGATATATATTATTTAATTATTTAATATATTAAAACTAATTATTAATAAGAATTATGAATAATTTAATTT